>JBBPCX010068534.1:0-12146 GCA_037974365.1 Hydrocynus forskahlii
TTTTATATTAAATTATATAGGTTATGCTACTCTACTACTCTGCTGCAACAATACAAATTTCCCTTCCGTGAGACAAATAAAGAGTTATCTTATCTTATCTTAAGATTAAGCTTTCTGTAAAGTTTCTGAATTCAGTCACTGTAAGTGGAGCACAGAGGGGTCAGCTTGGTCTCCTGAGGGCAGCTCTGGTGGTCTGGTTCATGACCAGTGGACAGCGATGACTGTATTTAGCTGAAAAAAATGGTCACATGGCCACTGCATCCCACCCCTGACATCTTGTGTCCTGGATTCAACCAGCAGACACGCTCGTTTAATGACCAGCCCGTCACACTCGACAGCCTCATTAACAGTGTGTGAGTTTTAGATGGGTTTTTGATGAGGTAATCAGATAAAGCTCTACCCACGGCTACAATCAAAAGCTTCTCCAGGCTTTTATTGTTTGCTTCAAAAGGGATCGTCTGCTCTTCACCAGAAACATGCAGAAACCAAAGCCTTCAGACAAGCTTTGATAAAATACCCAAAACAAAATCCGGTGCAAACAATCCACTAAAACCAGGCACAGAAAAGACTTTCAGGTCATCATCACTCCAACTTTGTATTCTCAAAGGCACAGAGATGGACAGGTTGACTGACCAGTACAGTCTTTGCAGACCTGTTTAGGTGGGACGGGGGAAGAGGGGCACACACTAGAGTTTGTAGATTGGAGTGGACAGCCTTGGCCCAAATATGTCTGCAGGACCTTCTGATGGGTCTGTAGAGACACTCTACCCGCCAAGAGACTACTGTGTTTTGCAAATATGTCTGCAAAGATGACTGTGGACCTCAGGTATGTCTGTTTGATGGTGACAGTGGTCTCTGGGGGCTCGATAGTTTTGGCTCCGTCGAAATCTACCTTCCTGCAGACTTTCAGCCCAATCTGATCTATCGCATTATTACCTGAACTAGCTGAGGGTTGGAGGTGAAACCTGTACGATCTCCAGGATGAGGCTTCCACTCTTCAGAAATATTTGATGCTATATGTCCACCTTCTCATCCAATATTTCTTGTGAAAGTAAGGATATTAATATAGAGTTCACCCTGCAATAACAGTCTCTACTTTTCTAAGAGGGTTTTGCACAGCTTGGAAGATGGCTATGACAATTTGATTGCATTCAGCCACAAGAGTATTAGCTCAGGTGCTAGTGCTGAATGGATTCTGGATCACAAACCCCATTCATCTCAAAATCACTTGATGCACCTCTACTGCTCCACAGCCAACGTTGTGGGCTTTAGACCCCTCTAGCTGGTCTTGATGACTGTGTGTATGCTCTGGAGTGTATCATACTATTACCAGGGCTTGTAATAGTATGATCCCCTGTTAGCAGAACTCATGTTAAAATGAGTGTCATGTTTACTTGGGCCACCAACATGGTCCAGCAGACTGTCCACCCAAGAGCCTGTCTGTCCACTCTTTGAATCAACGAGGAAGAAGAGACCAGGAGGAAAAGACTGCTTTGAGTCTCGGTTCCTCCCGAGGTTTCTTCTTCCAGTTTTAGGGAGTTCTCCCTGGCCTCTGTCACCCTTTGTTTGCTCACCAGGGGCTTGGACCTGGATTCTGTAAAGCTGCTTTGTGAGAACATTAGTTGTAAAAAGTGCAATATACATAACTGAACTGTGTTGAATTTAATTGAAAATAAGATGGGAAATAACAACACCCTGTTTAAACTGTGTACACACACACACACACACACACACAGTGTCCCCTGATCAAACTGAACACACACACACACACAGTGTCCCCTGATCAAACTGAACACACACACACACAGTCCCCACTCACTGCTCCCTGGGTGGCAGTCCACTGCTTCACTTGGTGAATGGGTTAAATGCACAGAAAGAATTTCAAACCCACACGGAACTTAGAGCGAGGTCCTAGCAGTCCTGGGATTTGAACCCAAGATCTCCTGATCACAGGGACCACCAGTACTGTGGTGTGTTCACACGTGACTATAAGAGGCCACTTTACTGTATTATATACTCACCGAACCTTGAGAAAGGTCTTAGCAATTCTGCAATTCAAACCCACAACCTTCTGAAGGCAGGGGCAACTCTCTCACCAATACACCACCACTGCTGTGGTGTGTTTACTTTAACTGGACTATAGGGGGTCCCTTTACTTTGCGTGCACACACACTCTGGCGCTTACCTGCTCGGGCCCTTGGAAGCAGATCCTGCACTGGGGCGTACGCGCCCCGCTGGCCGTGCTGCTGCTGAGGGACACGGCGTCCGGCCCCGCGGGCAGCCGCGCCTCTTTCTCCTCGAAGGCTAAGCTCCGGGGCCGTGGCTCGCTGCCGTAGTACTCCTCCGCGTCGTCGTGGTGGTGGTCCCGCGCGGCGCAGCGGATGAAGGCGGGACACCCGCAGCCCCCCCCAACCACACCCACCCCCACGCTCCCCCTCATGGGCTGAGCGCGTGCCTCGGCCTGGCGGGAACCAGAACGCATGAACAGCAGCACCTTGAGTTCATCGAAGAACATGCGGAGCCGGTTCTTAAACATGGTTCTCTACATGTGGGGGCGGACCGGAGCCAGGGAAGGACTGGACAGGATTATTATTATTATTATTATTATTATTGTTATTATTACTGGATCCTTCTTCTTATTACCCTATCATCAATAACAGGCCTGCTGGAGCTATTATTTTATTATTAATAATAATGCTTCATTAATAATAGTAAAATAATATTGACATATTACAGTACTAAATATTGAAATGACTGGTCTGTGGTCATAAATATTGAAATGGTCTGTAGTAGGCCTGTTGTTACTGTTGTAATTATTACGAGCCTGTGTTATTGTAGCAGTTAGCCTACATATTATTCAGGGCCTAGAGCCACGCTTGGGCCGGTGCAGCCCTGAAGCAGCCCTCCCCTTCCCTCCTGCTCTCTTCTCCTTTATCTGACGGTATGTGCGTGCGTGCGCGCGCGCCTGTGTTAGTGCGGATGAACGATTCTAGCCCCTCTGAATCGGCCCTTTTATTTTAAAGCCCCCCTCCTTTGAGCCCCTATCCAAGCATCATCAGCATCAGCACCAGCATCAGCAGCAGCAGCAGTCGGAGCTCCAGTGTCTGTTAAAGCCTCGCTGCAGCCCTGGTGGTGTAAACAGCCTTCAGTGCATGCATTTATTATTTTTTTTATTTATTTATCTGTCTTTCTGTTCTCAGATCAGGCAAAAGCACCCCCGGCTCTCCTCAGAGCAGCAGTTTCCCTCGAGCGCCTCGGCTGGAGCTTGTTCCCAGCCCCGTGCGCTCCGGTCTCATTGTTCAGCAGAGATGGCATCGCAGTCCCCTCTCTCTCTTTCTCTCTCTCTTCTCCTCTCTTCTCTTCTCTCCTCTTCTTCTTTCACGCTGAGTTCCTCTCCTCCTCCTCTTCCTTTCCAGGGCTCCCGCGCGCACAGGCCCGTCCGATAGCCCCCCAGCTCAGCGCGCGCCCAGCTGGCATTTCAGCGCGTCAGTGGGGGGCACAAAAAAAACACGCCCCGGCATCTCCTCTCCTCCACCACGTCCAGGTCCATCAGCATCCATCAATCCGTCCAACAACCATCCCTCTCTCTCTCTTTCTCTCTCTGTCTGTCTCTCTCTCTTTCCTCGCGACGTTCAAAGAAAGATGGAGCCCGTAGACATAAAAAACACACACTCACACACACACACAAACGCACGCACACACACACAGCCCCCTGAACACCGTGCGCCCCTTTTGCGCGTCCAAAAAAAACAGCTCCTAAATCCTGATGAGAATCATAATAATAATAAGGCTAATAAATAAGACGGCTGCTCCCTCCTTCCCTTCGTCGAAATGGACGTCTTGGCGAGCTCGAGCCCCCGCTGTGTGATGCTCGTGTTTATTCCCGCACGCGCATTTTCATCATCCCTCCTTCCCTCCCTCCCTCCCTCCCTCCTTCCCTCTCTCTCTCTCTCTCTCTCTCTTTCTCTCTCTCTCCCTCTCTCTCTCGCCTCCTTTCGTTTTTGTCCAGTCTTGCGAAGGAATATCCACCGTTTTCCAGTCAGGGTTTATTTTCCTCCCTTCCCTCCTTTCTTTTTTTTCTGACAGGCGCCTCTGTCCGAGGTGCTGATCTCGCGCGGTGACGCGAAGACCACGTGCGGCTCGGAACACGCGCCGCGCGAAATATGAGTCACCAGCTGCTGCCATCCCTCCCTGGAGCCCCCCCGGAGCCCCCCGAATTCACACACACACATACACACAAGGCTGGTGATGTCCACGCGAGGGTGGGCACATCACAGCTGGTCGACCCCCTTTCCCCGGTAAAACACCCCCCGCCCGCACCCCTGGCCTCAGACCCCCAGTGTGTCCCCTCACATTAAAAATGCGTCCGACGCCCCTGACACACACACCAGTCAGTCCACGCGAGGAGGGGGGGGCACATCACAGCTGGTTGACCCCAACTTACACACACTGAAGACCAGCACCTCGTATCTAGTACTGAGTCACGTTTTTAATGTAAACAAACCCAAAACACACCTTCAACTCACCTAAAGTCACGTATAGACAAGAAACTTCTGGTACACTAAATATTTACACACAGCAATATGACAGTGTTACACTTATTTATTGTACTATTGTATTGTTATTTTTTTCTATTATTGTTTGGATTATCGTATTGTTTCATTATCTTTAATTCTTTCTTGTTGCACTAAGCATGATAATGACACAATTTCTCAGTATAATAAAGTTCTTTCTTATCTTAGACGAGTGTGTGTGTGTGTGTGTGTGGGGGTCTGAAATCGTACTATGGCTATTTTGTGTTTATTTTTTAGATTATTTACGTCAAAAAACTAAAAATCTGACGTGGCTGCGATGTCCGGAGAGAGATAGTACAGCTCTATTCGCACCTCTCTCCCTATCTCTCTCTCTTTCATTCTATCTCTCCCTATTTCTCTCTGTGTGTCTCTTTCCCTCTCATTCTCTGTCTCTCTGACTCTCTCTCTCTCTCTGGGTCCTTCTCTTTCATTCTCCCTCTCTCCAGAATCTGAAGAAACCTTATGCAAATGAGCTCAGCGGTGACCAATCAGAAGATTGTTGATAGGTGACCGATGACGTCATGACCATAGTAACACGGTAAAGACTCAACATTCGAATGCATAGGTTTAAAAAAATCGTATTATTATAATTATTATTATGACCCGTGTTTTTTAAATGATATTATCATTATCATTATGACCAGGGTTTAAAAAATTATATTATTGAAAAATATTTGTTATTGTTATAATTAGGACCAGGATTGAAAAACATCCATAGTCTTATTGTCATTATGATTATTATTATTATTATTATTATTATTATTATTATTATTATTATTATTATAAGCACTGCACAAAACTAGCTTACTAACCTAACTATTTTAAAACGATGACCTCTGGAAAAGCAGCACTATGTGTCATTATTAAAAAATCAGTAAGCATAATGCCATGGCCAGTCCCTTTCACCATTACAGCCTATTTTCACCCATAGTCCTAATTATGACTTCATGCTAATGTTTTCAAATGTGACTAATGTTATAAAAAAATAGAACCAACTGGTCTTGAGAGACAGAGTGAGGAAGAGAGAATCAGGTACAGCATATCATTAAGATCAAAGCAGGACAATAGATTGTGTTTACAGTTTTTACTGTTTTGTAACAAATAGCTTACCTTTTCAAATGGCAAAACACAGCAGTTCATCAATTACAATTAATAATAATTAAAGTTCACCATGCTGTGGCAAATTATGTTTTTGGGTTTTTTAGAAAATAGGCAGTTCATGGCGGTTCAGCAATTGTGTTCACTCATCTAACTTTCTGTTTATGAAATGGTCTTGATTAGAGCATGTAATTTAACATATCACACAACAGTACTTACCATCTTCTGATGTTCTGCCCTTCGCCACGTTGTGACGTGACAACTCCGCTTCTCAGGTTTAATTGAAAAATCAGTTTTCCCACTAATAAATATAACTTTGACTATTAATGTGCTCAGAACTCATAATTACAATATTTCAAAGTACCCTTGAAGGTAGCATTACAGTATGTGGACAGTATGTGGTCTTTTAGCAACAAACCCCCAAAAGAAAGCTCGCCCCCAAGACAAGGCGGAAAGTAATGAAAGACAGTTATTTTAATTTTAGTTTCAAGCATTTTAGTTTTTTTAATTTAGTTTTTCAATTTTAAATGTATTATTAAACCACAAGAAGAAAATGGTAGAAGAGGATAGTTAACAGAACCACAATCCTCAAAGAATGATATATGTCTGTCTATATATGTATGTATATATGTATGAACACTGTGGATATATATATACAGACACACATTATAGTTTTCTCAGTTGTTTGGTAGCAACAGACATTGACAAAACAGTAATAATACACCAGAAGAATTGCAGAAGAATTGCACATTGCACACAGTAATATTTCACCCCAAAAGTTTACACACGTTGCACCAGAAATATTGCACACAAGAGAAACTGAGAAACTGTTTCCCTAATCACTCTTTGCTCTTTGGATGCGTGCGGTTGCTTGTGTGCATATATTAGCGAACAAGGTAGCATGTCTTTTTTTAGAATCTTTTTTGAGATTCCTCTCTGTTGAGTTTCAAAATTGAACTACCTTAATCAGTGTTCAGCATGTGCTACAGTTTGCCAGAAATTCCAAAGTTTTGTAAACTAGCCGTGAATGCTAGCAGCTAACATAGCTAATGTTTGCTAATGGCTGCTGGATAGCCACAATGATGAATATTTAAGGGAGTGGGATGGTTAATAATACATAGAAGACCAAATTTTAGGGGCAAATCCTCAAATGAGAAAGTAAAGAAACACAATGTATATTTAACTAAATATTTGTATAGTGTCCTTTTCATGTTATACTGTTGTGTCATGTAGTCCTTATTCAATAGGTTATGCTGCTTCTGCTTTCTTCTCTTGTTCTGTCCACTTTGCTGCTGTAACAGTGAAAATTTCCCAGATGTTGGACTAATAAAGGGTTATCTTATCTTAATATAAGAGCTGCTTTAGTTGCTCCTGTCATCTACAGCAATCAAAACTCCTAAAGGTTTCATGAGGCCCCTCATACAGATATTGTACACTGATGACAATAAAGTTTACTAGTTAGCTTGATTCTACACATGGTCCTGTTTATTCATTCATTCATTTATTTATCATCATTTATTCTAACCAGGGACACGGAGCTGCTAGGGCCTAATACCATTACGGGGCATCCCACATAATCAGAATCAGAAAACTTTATTGATCCCGGAGAAATATAAATAAAAATCTGTAGGAAAAAAAAACTCAGTATGAAAACACACTATGCTGTATAAAGAAATGCTGGATATAAATACTATAGTTAAGAAACACAGTTGAGTGAAACTTACCGACTAAATGGTAGTTTGGAGTAAGTTATTGCACTTAGTAGAGATTCCAGTAGTAATATTAAGTAATAAAAATATGACTAAGTAGTGATATCACACATGAAGACACGTAAGATACTGCACATGATGAAATGATTCCGCACCCATGTAGAAAAACGTCACATGATCTTGCACATGGTAGGACAACTGCACATGAGATATTGCACACAATGATGATGTTTAACTTGTGATGATGATAATGGAATGTGTCCATCTCAACAATCTGAAAATCAGACTTTTTTCTGTTCATCTGCTCATTTATGTGAGAAATATGAACACTCCAGAATGTCTTGTGTTCTTGATAAAAAATTCATGCAAATATTGCAGCACCCTTAGACATTTTAGGCACAATTAAACCCTGTAAGCTTAATTCCAAAAGCACTCTGTTCAAATCCCCATAGGCCCACTGCCTAAATGCTCTTGACAAGGAATGCAAAAATGATAACTACATACTGACATGGAGTTACATACTGTGGAACTAAATTAATTATTACTTTTTCTAATTCCCCTTTTGAAATTGGCATGAGACAAACTATTTCCTCCACATTATAAGCCTACGTCCCTTTAACTGTGTCTTTGAATTATAATAAGACTTTCATAAGAATGTCATTTTTTAACATCTAAATCTAAACAAGATTTTAAAGAAGCAAGACATTATCTTTACAAAAGCAAGACATCATATAACAAAAGACTTTTAAGTAAATGAGTGACAAGTAGATAAATATGCCACCACAGTATGCAACCAACTGAAAGTTTTAGAGAGACAAAAGCCTGTCAGCATGATACAATTCAAAAGATACTGATATCACTCAGTTCTCTAATATTACAGATGATTATGTTTAATTAATTGATGGAATCATAAATCACGCTCATGACTCGTGTGTGGTGGGAGGGACACAGTGAAAATGAATATTAGAACGTTGTTTTAAATGGTACAATGTGAGGAATCATGACAAGGTAGATGTACTAACGTTGTTAAAAAAAACATGCATTATAATTTCAGCTTGACTTTAAATTGTACTCTCCAATAATACTCAATAATGCCCAAACATTTTGTCTTGGTGGTCTAAAATCCTGAAGTTTGTGCTGGGACAAAACTGCATTTAAGCAAAGACGGTAGCTTGTTTATTTCTAATTTCCTTCCCAATTTAGTCGTGTCCGGTAGTACCCACTAGCTAGGACTTCCACAATCATGTGACCCCACCAACACTGGGAGGGTGGAGGCTTCCTCAGGGTCGTGTGGAGTACATAACTGGATGCATCAGAACTTTCTCCAATTAAATAAAGACAAAACAGAGATCATCTTGTTTGGAAAGAAAGAGAGAGGATCAAGTGCCCACCTGGAATCTAGAGCACTTTAGACATCTACCCAATTTACCTAAAATCTTGGCATAATCATGGGTGGAGATCTTAGTTTTAGTGACCATATTAAAGCTATGCCAAAGACAGCATTTTGGCACCTTAAAAACAGCTTAAGTTTAAGATTTAGTCTCCAAACAAGAGTTGGAGAAGCTTATACACACATTTATCTCCTGCAGGGTTGACACACTCCCTTGCAACACACTCCTAACTGGGATTCATTAGAGCTCCAGCTCATTCAAAATGCTGCTGCCAGAGTTCTAACCAAAACCAAGAGAAGAGAGCACATCGCTCCAATTCTCAGGTCCTTGTACTGATCCCAGCTCAGTACAGAATTGATATCAAAGCATTACTCATCATGTACAAGTCACTCAAAGGTTTGGACCCCAAATACATCACTGATATGTTTGATGTTTATAATCCTCTTAGATCTGCAGGAGCTGGTCAGCTAGTGGTGAAAAGATCTGAAATCAAACTTGGTGTTTATCCACTATACTGTCCAACCAACTACCCATCAGTATCAGATCTGCACCAACAGGAGCTTTAAAAAGCTAATATATATATATATATATATATATACATATACACATATATACAGTATATATATCTACACTTCCATTGCACTTTTCTTCTCTTGTTGATTTTCTGTGTATTATTTTATTTCTTTTATTCTTCTATTTTTACATCCTACTATTTTTATGCTTATTTTTCAAAGTCTGATCCAGTACAGCACATTGATTGACCTTTGTGTATGATAATGGGCTACATAAATACTTGATTTGATTGTCAGATCTTTTTGAAGCTGCCGCTAACACGATGTCATTGGACAGCTCTACATGCTTGGAGGAGAACACCAACCACCAATTCTGTCAGGTCAGCTAACAGACATCCATATTAGCTAGCACGAGGGAAATGGAGGACCAACCTACCTCCCAGAGAGAGCAAAGCCAGAGAGGGGGTGGGGGGTTAGGGTACCTTACTGGTGGGCCAAATCAAACATCTTCACAGGCCAACTTTGTGCAGACCTGCCCAACTTCAAAGCCTGAGGCTTGTGACGGTACAGGTTTAAGTACGTCTCCCAGCAAAATATTAAATCAGCATTCAATTTGAAAGCTTGTGCTTTTGTTTTTGATTATTTTTCTGCTCTAAATTGGAAGACACAGCACCCATCCTGCCCAGTGTTCCCGTTAAGCTGCCAACTGTCTCTGTTATTGCCAAATACCAGCATCAGTCATGTTGATGTGTCATGAAGTCACAGAGTCATAAAGCTGTTATATAAGAGAGTAAAAGGAGTCCGCTTGTCGAGTGTCCACAGTCTGGCCATTCAGTGCATTGGCGAGAGCCACCGCTACTCTACATATGCCAAGAAAAACCAGTCCAACCAGGTCAGCTGGTTCTGGCCAATGATGATAGCCAAATGTTTGGAGGTGTCTAGCTTTTCGCAACATTTAATGCAAATTGCCATGTTTACCTTGATAGATGGTGTAGTCTTATTAAAGAGTGACTTCTTTTTGAGGAAAACAATCTCACACAAGTAAATACTGGAGACATTTTTTGTATCAGTACAATATTTTGAATAATACCAAATCCCACACATTTTATCCCCTTGTAGTACTATAGTTTCCCAAACCTTTCAGGTGTTTGAACCACACAATATGTGTCTTTGAGGAGGAATTTTCAAAGATTTCTCAAAATTTCTCCATAATGCAGTCACTGAGATACAGTCACTCCAAGTGGTTTAATATGAAATAATTTGTTGTAGAAACTTGCAGACTGATATTTTGTTACAGTGGAGGTGAATGAAACCAGAAGTCACAATGTCTGCAACCATTTTATTTACTATACAAAACAACCAGTAAACCTACACAAGTCTTTGGAGTGCTTTTATGTAATGTTGGTTATGATAAAATACGGGAAAATAGTTGTTTTGGGCACTATTTTTTCAATTGAAACCCCTTTGCATGGAGCCATCCACAATTAATGGATAAAAAAACAATTTTTTTTTTAAACACACACCTTAAAAGTATCACAGAACAATGTCTCAGGCATCAGGCAACGTGCAAACTTTCTGTGAAGGAGCTTTCAGAGGTGTTAAATGCTTCATCTGGCTCCTGTCACCACCACTGTCAAGAATTTTGTTACTCTGAAACAACATTTCTCCTCAAACCACTCTAAACTATTTTCATATTGATTAAACTGTGCAGAAAGTTAAGAACAATTGGTGGAATTCCTTTTTAATATTAGCTTGGAAAAGAAAACTGTCTAGTTGTTAACTGCATAACACAAACTCTTCATTACCAAGGAAAATCTGTACATGAACAAGTTGCCAAATCTCCACTGCAAATATCTGGAATAAATCCATTTACATTGACAGGTTTTGCAGGTATTTTTTAACCATGTAGTTGAAAAATAACAGCAAGAAAAGAAACTTCCTCACATGTTGTCCATGCTTTATGGGTCTGCCTTTCAGACAAGTGGCCTGTTCTGCCTTCATTTGTCGTATGCAAATGGTCAGTGTCATTACTTATGCTGCTATTGACCCGTTTGTTTCAGTGCAGTGGCGGGACAGATTGCTCTTCCTGTTTGTTCGGCTCGCTCTGCAAGCACAATCACAGTCAACTCCATCGCTACCCCGTCTACCCAGACCCGCCCCGCCAGCAGTGACAGACACCATGGAGGATGACGAGCGGCAGGGTCTAGTGCCCACGTCATAAAACTGAGATGACCTTATAAATTAGAGCTTGATCAACGTGATACTTGCTCTAGCGTTTTACAATGATGTTTGCCCTATGACGTTTTAAGGTCACTTCATTTACACAAAGGAGAAGGTAGGGAGAGAGGAAAAAGAGAGAGAGAGAGAGAGAGAGACAGAGAGAGAGAGAGAGAGAGAGAGAGAAAGAGAGACAGAGAGAGAGAGAGAGAGACAGAGAGAGAGAGAGAGCGAGAGCAGTAGGAAGAGTGACAGATTTTATTGCGCCGGCTGACAGGCTGGATGTTTGTAGTCGGCGGTGAGACGGCGGTGAGACGGCGGTGAGACGGCGGCGCGGGGCAAAACCAGCGTGGCTCTGCTGTTTCCGGATGACAGCTCTAGAACACGTTCCGCACCCCCATGGCAATTAAAACGTCAACAAAAAAAAACACAGAACAGGCCCGGATCACAAACTCCCCCGCATTAATCAGAACCCCCCCCCCACACACGCCCGGCGCCACAGCCGCACCATCCTCACGATTTCACCGCTACTGAAGGAGACTCTGATTCCTCTCAGTGCTGTAAAGAGCCCATATCATCACTGAACTGGACTTAAAGACACTGTACAATTACTCAGACACACTCTCAGGCCACTTCGGACCAGTT
>JBBPCX010068535.1:0-12145 GCA_037974365.1 Hydrocynus forskahlii
ACACTACTAGAAGTTCATCAAAGGTAATTATTGCCATTTTGTTTAAGAGTGAACGAGAGATTTGTTTTCTTTGAATTGTTCAAGTTCTGTAAACGCTGCATCATTTCTCTTATTTTGATGTTTTGTCATCCTTAAAGATTATACTATAAAGAACAATATTTTTATTTAGAAATTAGGAGAAATATTGTCTGCAGTTCTTAAAAAGACAAAGCTCTTCACCTATAAAAGATCAAATCTTTTTGCAGTGCTCTCTTATTCAGATTATGTCTGAGGCATGAGCTTCCATTACTTGTTAGATATATTAGCCTTGTAGCTCCTACATTTAAAGGGGTGGAATTATGTAACTTTGAATTATCACTTTATTGTGAATGTTGATGCCTGTAAGGATCTGTGTTTGGTCTCTGAGTGCGTTCTTTGGATTTTAACAGCGGCTACAGTAGACTCCCACTTCTAGAGGCCCAGTAGTTAAGGCTTCAAGTCTTTCTTTAACAGGAGATCATCCAGGCAAAAAAGAGGATTGGAGTGAACGTAGGTACTGACATTCTGCATGTCTCATACAGCCATCAGATCAAATTAGGTGGTTCTGGCACACTGAGGGATCTTCACATCTCACCAACCCCCAACTCTTACAAACTGAAATAGCTGGGAAACAGCCACAGTGACTCTCTTCCACTGCAACTTATGTGTCAAGACTCTTTATAACTGCAACACATCAGACCGCCGCTCTCAGACTATTCAGTTTTGAATGGCATCTGCCTCTCCAGTGAAAACTATCATCTCTCCAGCATTCCAGCTGTGAAAAATAATCAAATATTATTGTATACTTTACTCTTAGTATCAGAATGTAATATTTGTATTTAGTTTCAATACTCATAAAAAGTAAAAAGCATGTATATTCTCTCTCATTTAAGAATTTACTCCTTTCAGATCTGAAAGGCCAGGAGATTTTTCATTTTTTAATGTTTTTCCTGCCAAGACAGTCAACTTTAAAACACTGAATTAAATTACCATCTGCTATAGCATCCGCAATTAAATGAACATCATCTGTGCTAATTCATGTATAAGGACTGGTGTCACTCATTGATCAGCCTTATTAGTTTATATTATAGTGTAAGAGCTCCAGCATTAAAACTATTTTATCTGTTCAAATGTTTGCTTTTTACTTATACAGTGTGTTTAAAGGTGTGGAAAACCTTTTTGACTTTCACTCAAGTATGTCTTGACTACGTGTGTCTATTTTAAATTAACATATCGAGACAGTACCCACACTGGTTCCGAAACCAAGACAAAAGTCTTACTGTTAAATGTCTGTTATTCTTCATCAGTGGTCTAAGCACTGGGGGCAGTCACACCAGGACCCATGGCACAGGGTCAGAGACCTTTAGAGGGAGACATGATCAAACTGGGGGGCAACCAGGCTCCCTAAAATCTTCACTGGGCCCCTCATACAGATACTGACACAGTTGTACACCCATGACCCGCAGAAAGATCTGATTACATACCTCAGTGGTCTATCAGCACTAAACACATCCCTGGTCTACTTCATCTCTCTTTCATTCGTTATGCAGCTCATCCATAAATCCTTCAACGCCTGCAACATGATCTGTTCATTATTCATCATTCTAAAATCTAAAACAGGTAGTCAGATGAATACACTTAGGGCCGGTTATCTGGACAGGGATTAAGCCTCTTACTCTGAGAGCTGAATAGTCCATGACTAGGCTTAATCAGATTCAGAATCAGAAACTTTGTTGATGTTATGACGGCACAGACACACCGAAACACAAAGACAAAAACAATATAAAAAATGTAAAATATATAAAATAAAACTCCAGAAAATACTCTGCGCTAAATACACTCTGCTTTAGACGCAAATGCTGTGAGGAGAAGTAGATATAAACAGAGATCAGAGGTCAGGCACTGATGTTGGATGTTCCAGTTCATCCCAAAGGTGCTAGATGGGGTTGAGGTCAGGACTCTGTGTGGTCAGTAAAGTTCTTCCACGCTGAACTCCTCCAGCCACGTCTTTATGGAGCTCGCTTTGTGCACTGGGGCACAGTCCTGCTGGAATAGAAAAGGTTATTCCCAAACTCGGTCCACAAAGTTTGAAGCATGGCATTGTCTAAAATGTATTGGTCTGCTGGAGCATTAAGATTGCCCTTCACTGGAAGTAAGGGGCCACCTGAATTCAGCAATTAAGAGGTATGTCCCAATACTTTTGTCCAAATACTGTAAGTAGTGATATTTCAGAGTAGTGATATTTTCACTATTACACTTTATGATAATGATTTGGCACCTGATAAGAACATTGCACAATATTGCAGATGGTAGACTGTTGCACATCATAGCAGAATAATGCACATAATACACATAATGATAGTTATTCAAACCAGGTAACAAATTGCAAAAGTGTAGATAAAGTGTCCATTTGTCATATGTGAACACACCACACAGTGTGAACAGTGTGAAATTCTTCATCCGTATTTAACCCATTTACCAAGTGAGGCAGTGGGCAGTCAGGAACACAGCAACAAGAGAGCAGTGTGTGGGGACGGTACCTTGCTCAAGGGTACCTCAGTGGTGCCACTAGCAGTCCTGTGATTTGAACCCGCAACCTTTTGATCACAAGGGCAACTCCTTAACCACTAGGCCACACGCTGTCCCATAAGTGGACCAAAAGAAACAATCCAAAATGACTTGGAATAATATATTGCAATATGTCATGTATTATGATGATTATTATATTGATTTAATAATAATATCCGATTCATTTACACTTGTAGTGTTTGTTTTTCCTCCTCTTGTAAAGTTTTAATTTCTGAAAAAGCAGGTTCTGATGATTTATTTTTCTGTTTATATTCTGCTTCCAGGAATGAATCACTCAGGAGTCCAGTTCGGTTCAGATAAATGAATCACTACTGAGTCACTTTAAGTGATCCGATTCATTTTTTCGCAGAATTACGGCTGCTTTCTTTGCGCAGGCGGGCCTGCACGCATGTGCTCCTAGTGCAAAGGAGGCGCCACCCTCTCTCTGTCTCTCCCACTGGCCTTATTTCCCCTTCAGCTCTGACTCCCGCTCGCACGTTCAATTTGTGCGCCTCTTTTTTTGCGCCACTTTTTTTTTTAAACTCCACGCTTTTTGTCCGGACGGGTGCAGGAAAAATGGGGGAAGTGCGAATTCCGTCCCAAATATTTCTGTGGAGTCTGGCGATCATCTATTTATTCTCCTTCACATCCATCTACATCCAGGCACCAGGTAGGAAGTGTCTAATGTTGGTGGATTTTTGGGTGCGGCACTTATGGCCATGGCCCCTGCTGGGAAAAAAAGTTTAAAAACTTTTTTTCTCTTCTTTTTTAACCTTATAAACGTCTCGCAGACCATACTTCATTCAGGACAGGACCCAGAGTAAAAAAAGCTGAAAGTTGGCTTCCTATTTGCCATTTTATTTTTGTAACTCTCCGTTCTACCTTAAATTCCATTGCCCCACTTTTGTGGCGCCTCCATAGACTTCCATGTTACGATGCAGCATTTAAGGTGGAATTGAAAGTTAGAATTTGAGACGCGCGCAAACTTGCAGTAGAATGCAAAACTGAGTGTTTGGTGAATGTATTTGGAGTTCAGAAAAGCTCCAGCTTGCTTTTTTGCCCTTTTGCATGGACTACCAGTCCTCCAACCCAGGCCATCTGGTAGCCCAAACTGGAAGCAGAAGGTCTGGAAAGCCCTGCCAGGCTGCGAGCTGCTGGCTTGTCCAAACCACTAAAAACGGTAGTGGTCCAGGTCTTTTCACTTCAGCAGAACTTCAAGTTTTCTGTGAAACCCCAGCCCCAACATCATCTCTCGTCCAAGTTCAGGAGGTCCTGGAGTGACCCGTCATCACTAGAGCTGTCCACGTTTGTCTCCACGCTTGTCTCCACGCGTGGGCTTAAACTGCAGGCAGAAGTTTGATTTCTGCTTCAAATAATAGAGAAACGTTTCGGTAGCAACATTAGTATCTTTAAACTGAGTTTCTCGGTATCTAAAGAGAAAAGAGAGTAAAGTGTGATGTTTGGTTATGTGGCTCTAGAGTATGGGGTGCCGTTTATAAAAACAGCTTCACAAATTTAGAGGTGTCATTTTTTTCATAATTTAAAGCAATGTTCACACAATTTTCACACATTTAGAGCTAAATGTGTAAAAAAAAAAAAAAGTGTTACGTTTTGGTACATGTTCTTGCTGCCTAATTGTTAAATGTTACATTTAAATGTTACATCTAAATGTAAATGTTGAGCTCTAAATGTTTAGAAGATATGCTAATTGGCCACGCCCCGTGATTACAATTGGCTGTTACTTAGCAGAGGGCGGGACTGCGTGCTGTGATATCCCCTCACCAACATGGAGGATTTGCCTTAAATGATCATAAATCTAAATGTTAAATATGAAAAATATATCTCGCACTCTAAATATGAAACTGTACAGTTAGATAGGGCATGGTGACATCTTTCCAACGACCCCTCGTTTAACATAACAGCCCCCGGCGATCCGGAGTTATTAGCCGAAAACCCTTCACCTCGGACAAAAGTAATGGGACACCGGGCGAGGTGAACGGTTTTCGGCTAATAACTCCAGATCGCTGGGGGGCTATGTTAAACGAGGGGTCGTTGGAAAGGTGTCACCGAGCCCTATCGAACTGTGAAGTTTCACATTTACAGTGCGAGATATATTTTTCATATTTAACATTTAGATTTAAGATAATTTAAGGCAAATCCTCCATGTTGGTGAGGGGATATCAAAGCATGCAGTCCAGCCCTCTGCTAAGTAACAGCCAATTGTAATCACGGGGCGTGGCCAATTAGCATATCTTCTAAACATTTAGAGCTCAACATTTAACATTTAGATTTCAGATTTAACATTTAGATTTCAGATTTAACAATGACGCAGCAAGAACATGTACCAAAGCGTAATACTGTTTTCAACACATTTAGCTCTAAATGTGTGAAAATTGTTTGAACATTGCGCTAAATGATGAAAAAATGACCCCTCTAAATTTGTGAAGCTGTTTTTACAAACGGCGCCCCATACTAGAGGACCATGAATCAGAGTTGAAGTTCTCTGCCCCCTGTAGGACCAGGGGGTAGATTTTAGCACTACATAAAAGTATGAACACACATTCAGGAACACAATACCAGTCACTGTAAATTATACAACACAGTGAAATATGTGTGTCTGTGTGTCGGTGTGTGTGTGTGTGTGTGTGTGCGTGTGCGCGTACATGTGTGTGTGTATATAGTGTGCATATTCGTGTGCATAAGTATGTGTGTATATGCATGTGCGTATATATATTTTGTGTATGAATGTATATATTTGTGTGTATATGCATGTGTGTAAATATGACTATGTGGGTGTGCATATATATGTATGTATTTTTATACATGTGCACATATTTTATTACTTTCACTTCCATTGCCAACCAAACCAGGCATAGTCTTTTTTTTTTTAACATGATTTAAATGCTTTTTTTTTCATTAAGGTGATTTTTCTCATAATGAACGGACTGATGGAAATGGTTCAAATTTACCTGACAAAATCTTTTGGTAATTTTTTTCTTATTGTAGTTTGGAGACATGGAGTTTTTTCCTGACAGCAACACCATATTATACTTGTGAGGACTAGGGATGCACAGTGTTAGTAGTATTAGCAGATATTTCCTTTAAAAAGTCACCTACAGGCTGACCTTTAGATTTGACGTTTAGATGTTTCATGCTTGACTGCTGTTAACTGATAAATATCATTTGCATCCCTAATAAGGGACATGTCCTTGGTGTCTGAACAAAGCATCGTTTCTCTTGGTGTTTTCACTTTTTTCCTTCTTTTTTTCCCTTGATTTGAAGATACGCTATTGTTCACATGTCTAGATAAATGGAGCAATGGAAATAATCCTAAATCACTTGGAATAAAATCATATTGCTTTTATTTACACTGTGTTTTTTTTTTTTTTCCCTCTCCTTTAAAGTTTCTGTTCCTGAAAATCAGGTTTTATTCTGATGGTTACTTCTGTGTTTTTATTCGGTGTGGGGACGCTGGTTGGTGTATCTGAGCTGAGTTTGCCCGAGGCTGGTTTGTCATAAGCGAACTGAAGGATGATACAGTGACCCAGATTTTTAGTACCTCTCTCGAACGTTGGAGAGCTTGCCATTCCTGTTGGTTTACTCGGCGCATTTTCATGTTTGGCGGTTTGTTGTTGGGGAAAACAAAAAAAGAATCTGAAGCACCTGCAAGGAGTGGTCATAATAAACAATTTAGTTCAGGAAAATATTTGCATTTCAGCCCATTAAAAACTGGTCGAATGTTTGTGGAAGATCTTATTTAATTTACTTTTGTCTGTGCTGGGGGATTGGACCAGATTGTTTGGTTTTCTGTGTGTGTATTAGGGGTGTAAATGTATTTGCAGGTGGCAAATCTGCATTGATTTTGATTTTTGAGTGTTAAACTGATTATAACTGATTTAACAATGCAGCGACTGAATGTTCACAGCAGCTTCCAGTTTCTATAATGGGAAAATTAGCAGCATTAGTGGCAGTAGTAGTTGTAGTCCTACCAGTACCACCAGCAGCATTAGTGGCAGTAGTAGTGAGCGTAGCTGTAATAGTAGTAGTAGTACCAGCATTAGTGGCAGTTGTTGTTGTAGTAGTAGTAGTAGTAGTACCGGTGGTGGTGGTGGTGGTAGTCGTAGCAGCAGTATTAGTAGTATTTTGGCGGATTTGGCCTCGGCCATGAGTCGCCATGTTTCATCATGACAGCTTATAATGACTTTTTGGTCATGGGTTTTGATTAGATTCAGGGCTTTTATTATAGGTTAATAATGATCATTTTCAAGATCTGAGACGGTACATAAAGCTGCCGGGATGCCCAGGCCTAATGAAGCCCCTGATTGCTGGTGTACAAGCCTGCTCACATGATGTACACAGAAAAATAATAACTCTGATCTGCCCACATTAAAAGGGGAAATAGTGCTTCGCTGACCTCGCGTTTGGGGCAAAAATTCAGATTGCAGATCCCTACAGTTAATGACTGTCATACATTTCCGATGTCTTCCCACATTTAGAAAAAAAGAACAGTTGCTGATTGAACAAACTAGGGTGTGTTTTGAGATTCTATGATGTATTGATTTATCTCCCAAAGAAATGTAATGTAACTGTAGACAGATTTATACACCTAATGTGAGTGAAGCTGCTGTAGAAAAAGCTCCACATCCACCTCGTGGCCTGCTAGCTCGTTTTTGACTACTTCAGAGCACATTTTACATTTACAGATAGGCTCTGAAAGTCTTCCTCTGTGATTATATGGCCCTCCTGCTTGGGAGGAGTAGCTTAAGGCAAGATCGAGAGAGAGAAAAAGAGGGAGAGAGAGAGAGCTGAATGAAAATGCCATGAATCACACGTTGGCCTTGGCACCATTCGGAGTGTGTTACCAAGCGCTCAAACACACACTCCATAAAAGGCTCACTACTGCAGCGGCATGCTGTTGCCAGAATGAGGAAGGAAGCTTCCTTTTTTTTGGTGGTGGTGTCATCCGTGCACTTTTATTGATTAACTTGAGTGGTTAACTCCACATGGTTTTATATGTATGACCGACTGAATGACTTCTTTCGTGCCGTTACTCATAGGATCTGTAACCTCACACTTCCGAGGCTGCTCCACGTGACACAAATACTACATTATCATCAGCCTGCTATGCATTGCTGTTGTGATATGCCTTGCATGTAGAGCCGCGCAGGATCTGTACTGAGTATATTGCAGATATAGTCAATACAGCATGCTCACTGCTCATAGTACTTAATCTAAACATCTGTAATATCTGATACCCACTGTGTGCATACAAATCTATCTGTCTCTCCATATATAGATATATAGATCTAGAAACTTCTGTTTTTTTGGACAGTTTTTTATGTTACATTGTTATATTGTGTAGTTTTGTACTATTGGTTGTGCTGCTTCTTTCAAGATTCAAGAGAGTTTTTTCACATACGCAAGTACACAGAGGATTGAAATAGTGTTCTCTGAAGCAAATAGTATACTTTCTACTTTTGTTCTGTCCACTTTGCTGCTGTAAGACTGCAAATTTCCCATCTGTGGGACTATTAAGTTTTTTTTTTTCTTAATTATAACTCATCTGATATAGCTCCTGTAATAAAGCTGTGTGTGTGTTTGTGCCTGTGTATGTGTAGGTCTGTTTGGGGATGAAGGGGTGGTGCCTGTGCGTCTCCTGGTGCCCCGTGTTCAGAGTCCTTTGCTGGAGCAGCTGCGTGCCGCCCCGTCCCTCCTGTGGCTGGGACCGACCCTGGGCCTCGGGCCGCAACAGAGCCTGGAGATCATCTGCCTGCTGGGGGTGCTGCTGAGCCTGGGCACCATACTGCTGGGAGCACTAAGAGACAGCCTGGTCTACCTGCTCCTCTGGGTGCTTTACCTCTCCCTGTACACTGTGAGTGTCTCTCTCTCTGTCTCCGTCTGTCTGTCTCTCTGTCAATCTCTCTCTCTCTCTCCCTCTCTCTGATTATCTTACATTTTCACTGGGGCTTAGAAGGTGGTCTTGTCTAATTCATGCATCGCCTCATCAGCTGATTGCTGTACATTTGGAAAATCCTGATGCTGAACTGGGTCAATTATAGGCAACAGTTACTTGCTGGTTCTACTACAGTGGTCCAGTGGATTAAAACGGCACAATTTCAAAAGTATTGTTCTAAACAGTGAATTATCTGCAATCTAATAAATTAGATTAGAGCCTGAAATCCCAGTGGAAAAAGTTGACAGAAGCACTCGCTCGAATGCATCGATCAGTGAAAAGATGTGAAAACAGTTATCAGGTATTTTATCGTAGGGAGTTTGATCTTTTTGAAGAAATAAGGGCAGAACTGAGGTGAGTTTCCTGTAATATGTAATAAACCAGTGCAGCTTTACCAACTCCAGTGTCACTCAACTTTGTAGTTGTTAGCCCTTCATGTTGTGCTGTTGTTTAACATAAGATAAACAAGTCACTGAATGACCCTAGCATGTTCAAAATCCTCTCCGTTCTCTAACGTTAACATATTGGGTAAAACGTAAAATGTTGCATAGTGTTTTATGCTTTATTTTTTCCCAGTATGTTGCCTTCAGCACTCCTATATATTTTTGTACTATGAAGCACATTCACCATTTGCACAATGACAATTTGCCCCATTCTATTCTGCTGTAAATATTTATATACCTTTAGTCCGCAGTTTGTACACACTGTTAAATTGTTTACATTTGTGTTTATTTGTCAGATTATTTTATCCAATTTTTATTCTATTTTCTAGTTATTGCACTGACTTGGAGAGATTCAGGGCTACATTTCACTGCACTTTGGACTTGTATAGCTGTGTATATAAAAACCCATCTTGAATCATCCTTGACTCTTAAGTCATTGTGCACTAAACTGTACAGATTTACACACAGAAGATGAACAAAAACGATTTTGGCAAAACTTTAGCACGCCGCTGTTATAAAGTCCCTGTCCTTGCTGTTGACTGATTTAGTGTGTTGTTTTCTAGGTTGGGGGAGACTTTCTTCACTCTGAATGGTAAGTTCTGTTCTGCTGTTAATGAGCTTTATATTTGAAGGCTCCTGTTCATCAGTGCATCCACCAGCCACGTTTTAGACACAGGTTGTAATCTCACTAATCCATTTTAAATCCATTGAAGTACATTTGCAAGTCAAATTATCAACAGCAGCCACAGTTTCTGTGCATGTAAAATGGACAAGAATAGCTTGCCTGTGTGTGTGCATGTATATGGCTGAACTGAGTGCAGAGAATAAGTGCTTGTGGGATGCTGTCATTATACTGTTTATTCGTTGTCAGGATGACTGGGTTGCCAAATAACAGGCCTTCTCTTCATCACTTCACTTTCAACTACAGTACTGGGTAAAAGTCAGCTACCACCCTTTAAAATTCCAGTCAACATGTCCAACAAGTGATAGTTAATTGTTCAGAGTCTGGAAAAAAAAGGGGAAAAAAAGCAGGGAATAATATTTAACAGAAAATGACACACAAGCCTCAAAGCTAAATATCAGTTATTGGTCTTTAATGTGTTCATCCAACCAGTTACAGCTGTATCCTCCCAACTAAAGCTGCTCTCGGTGACATTTCCTCTTCTAAAAAGACATTCACGCAAGCAGCTACTCACACACACACCTAATTTCTTTGGCACGTATATTTAAAATGATTAAAAGAGATTTCTGAGGTGATTAGATAGCGGACGATCAATGTCCAATTTGCAAATTTGGAGAAAATGAGACTCCTAACAACCGGGCAGGAACTGGTAAACCTCCAAAATTGCTCCTCAGTTAATCAGATCACAAAAAAAAAAATTGTCTTTGAGCGAGAGCGAGAGGGAGGAGAAAATCAGGCTCTACTCTTGCCTCAGATGTGAAAAAAATCTGAAGTAAATCTGCACTAGAGCACCCAAACTGGATTGTCCGTGATGTGGAGGAAGGTTTTATGGACTGATGAGCGTGAATTTGTAATTGTGGCCAATTTCTAAGGCTGAACTTTGGAGGAGTTTACAAGATGCAAGGGTGGTCTCTGACTTTTGCACAATACAGAAAAGTAAAGAAATGCATATTTGGATATATTTTTCTCCATTCTTTTTCTGCACCTTGCTCGTGGTCTTCCAGGGACAGCCTGCTGTTGGAGGCGGGGTTCTTGGCCTTTCTGATAGCCCCCTGTGGATTATTGCGCCGATCCTCCTGTCCTGGACATCACGACCCTATGACCTTCTGGTTGACCCGCTGGCTGCTCTTTAGACTCGTGTTTTGTACCGGAATAAGCAAGTTAGCCACTGGTGATCCCTCCTGGTGGGACCTCACAGGTGTGTTTTTGTGGTCAAGATGGTTGTGGTCTAGCTTGTTGGTTCCCAGCCTTGGTTATGGAGCACTCGTGCATTACTGGTGCTTTTACTGTGCTTATTGAGTTAAAGTGGGTGTGTTAGAGAAGGAAGTGTGGAGATCAGGTTACTCAAATACATGGATGTGCAAACTCACCATAGTAATTTCGTAATTGAGTATTTTGAAGGCAAGTGTAGGTTGGATAAAATAAACTGGGAAATGTGTGGAGAAGAAAAATCCAACAACTATGGATGGTGTGTGGACAGCAGAGGAGAATGTATGGGAAACAGTCAATCAGTTAAAAAAAAAAAAACTGTAAAAGAGGAAATCATGACAAAGCGGTGTGAAAATGTCCATACAATAGAAGCTGATACTGATTTTTAATTTGGACAGATTTTAGACACTTTTCCACTGAGTAGCTGATCATCCAAGACATGTTTGGAGCCTTGCTTCTTCGATCAAAAACTGGAGCTCCGATCCTGACATTACTAAGACAGTAGTAACCCAAATCTTTTCCAAAAATAGATCCCCAGAACCTGTTCAAACCACAGGCAAGCCGTTTCAGACAGCTGGGTCTGTTTCCACAAACCACATCAAAAGTAGGAGTGTGGTTCTAGATTCAGTATTTGTGGTGATGACCATAAGAAGCATGGAGGAATCTGATCCCAGAACAGTCTTCTCCAGCCTTGGTGTTGTCTGAAACAGCTGCCTTTAGCGAAGTTTTGTTCGTTTTTGTAGCTCACACTAAGTCATAGTGTCCTAAACCTGCACTGTAATGAAGGGCTGGTTTGTGCAGCTTGTTTTGGTGAAGACGTTTGGTGAAGTATTTGGGTGAAATTTGACTTGTAGTGTTAGTCAGTGGCATAAACCTCGAAGTTTCTAGACTAAAGCTAAAGTGTTAATCTAGACAGGTAACAGGAAGAAAAATGTTTTGTTGTCTCAGCCCACCTCGAGCCTCTGTGGAAGTTCTCATAATCTACAAACTGTCTGCCAATCACTTTTGCAGCACTTGGTCGGCATTACGAGACTCAAGCAAGCCCCACCCCTCTGGCCTGGTATGCCCACCAGCTCCCTGACTGGCTGGCAAAGGTTGGCGCGGTTTGCATAATCACTATTGAGACTGCAGTTCCGCTGCTGATGTTCTTCAATCCTTTCCGTGGCTTGAGAATCAGCGCCTTCTATATCCAGGTGTGTGAGTGTGAGTGTGAGTGTGAGTGTGAGTGTGAGTGTGAGTGTGAGTGTGAGTGTGAGTGTGAGTGTGAGTGTG
>JBBPCX010068536.1:1926-12145 GCA_037974365.1 Hydrocynus forskahlii
TGATGATGATGATGATGATGATGATGATCACACATAGTATATACTGTATATATTAACTAAGCTGTACTATACGAACTACGTAACTAAGCTGCAAAAACTGCCTGTTGACAATTCATTTGTTTTTGCTATGTCATGAAAACCAACACATTTGCATATACCCATCTATTCAGGCCCTGCCTTTTCATGTTCAACATATAAAGTGTTGAGTGTTTCAGTCCAGATTTATATGGGAAAAAAGAAGTTGGAAAATTGTATCATTGTAATAATTAACCGGAACCATTTTTGGTATAAACCCCTACATAAATGTGGTCATTAGAAACATTGTTCCCAGAATTACATGTATTACAATTATCAGTTAATAGAACACCTCCTTCATACACATGATAGAGTCTTCTCCATTCATGCTAAATGTAAAGGATCACATAAAAGAGATCTCATGATGGGATATTATCCTTACATTTACATATGTATCAAATGCCCTGTGGTATTTGTGAAGTACAACAAACCAAAACTCAAAACAGGCTTTACTCTTGCTTGTTTAATAAATGAAGAGCATTGGCACAATAATATGAATTAACAAAGAAATGTGTTTTTGTAATATAATCAGTCTAACTATAGGCTGAATATAAATTTTACTAATAAAATACTACAAATAAAATTATTTAAAATTAAACTATTAAACCCAAAATCCAAATTACTGTCATATAATACTGCTCACACTTTTCTTCCATCTGTCCTTGTAGGCCAGATCTACAGGTGAGTCTACTTGTGTTCAGTGAGTCAGGGGATGGTGATGGTCCCTGCAAAATCCTGATTCTGTGGTCACTGAACCATTTTTGTGTGAACTATTCAGCCTCATGACAGAGCTTCTAATCTAACAATTCATGTAATTCAAGCTGTCATGGTGGTGCCATGTATCCTGAGACAATTCTCTTGTTCTTTGGAATTAAATCACAGAGACATCACAGATCCACCACCAAACTTTACTATGAGTATGTCTGTATGTCTTACATTCATTTTGTGCCAAACCCACGTTTGGTGTGTTGTTTTTTTGTCTTGGCCTGATAATAATGTCTATTTTTTGCCATTGCTTGAACAACATTTGGTCAAACTTTTTTGTGTATTCTAAGATTTCCACATACCCCAAAGACATGGGTCTGCATGTACAGTGGGGGAAATAATTATTTGATCCCCTGCTGAATTTGTACACTTGCTGACTTACAAAAAATGAACAGTCTGTAATTTATGAGGTAGTTGCAGTTTTATGGTGAGAGACAGAATATCATCCAAAAATCAAGAAAAAAAAATGTTATGTGAAAGTTAAATTGATTTGCATTCCACTGAGTGAAATAAGTATTTGATCCCCAAGCAAAACATGACTTAGTACTGGGTGGCAAGCACAGCAGTAAGACGTTTCTTGTAGCCAGTCACCAGGTTTGCACACATCTCAGAAGGGATTTTGGCCCACTCCTCTTTACAGAAACTCTCTAAATCCTTTAAGTTTCTTGGCTGCTGCTTGGCAACTCGAAGTCTCAGCTCCTCCACAGATTTTCTATAGGACTGAGGTCTGAAGACTGGCTAGGACCTTAATGTGCTTCTTCTTTAGCCACTCCTTTGCTACCTTGGCAGTATGTTTTGTGCCATTGTCATGCTGGAAGACCACAACCCATCTTCAGTGTTCTTGCTGAGGGAAGGAGGTTCTCATCTAAGATTTTACGGTCTGTGGCCCCATCAATTGTCCTCACCCCATGAGGCAAGATACTGCATGGAGCTCCAGACTGAGGGCAATTGATGGTCATTTTTAGGGCTGCAACTATCAAATATTTTTGGAATCGAGTATTCTGTCGATTTTTTCAACTATTAATCGAGTAATTGGATAAATCATACTTTTGTGTTTTTAACACAACTATATCAATAGTGTGTTATGCAACATGAAAGGCCTCTTAAAATCAGCACGGACTTTCCAAACCGAGTTGCTCCGCGGGGCAAGCACTCAGACACTTCAAACTCCGCAGGCTGACAGGTCTCCAGGAGACCTTTCCAACGAGACCAAGCATGAAGCTCTGCTTCCCGGGGAACTGGAGTAACGGGCACGCGAACCTCCACATTCCATGTGGCGTTGCTCCGTGGGGCAAGCTCTCAGCCGTACCAAGTTCCACGGGCTGACAGGTCTCTGTGAGACCTTTCAAAGCTCTTTTTCGCCCTTCTAGCCCACGGGGATCTGGAGTTATTAAAAAAAAAAAAACTCCCCAATTGTTCTTTACGGAGGGGGGTACCCAATTGCCATGCTGTGGGGGCTCTACAGCCAGAGTCAGGGCGAGCTATCTTCCCCTAAGCCACCCGGACTGGCTAGCAGCACACGTGATTCTCGTCTCCTATCCCCAGTTCAAGTCCGGATGCGCTCCTGTAACTCTGAAACCTTCTCCGTCAGATACGTTACTAATGTACACTTCACACTAGTAAACTTTACACTAGTGCTAGTGATGGAGAGAGTGGCTGAACTAACATGCCACACTCCGTGCAGAGAAGGCGCTCGCCAAACTCCATACTGTAACTTAGCGTTTTTTGGACCAGTCGACTCTCGTCTGTGGGCTGATGATGTTGTAGACCGATGGAAATAGTTTAACAATCATCCAAAATGTTAAGTTAACTCACTACTAAGTTAATTAGCGACTAAAAACAGTACAAACACGCTCAGACGCTGAGCAGCACCGGCAGCTACACTGCACTAGGTTGTCCGCCTTACACACACCAGGATCTTCATATTCTGCCTTTTACGCACACCAGGATCTTCATTTTCCACCATTTCCATAGAGAGCAAAATAAACGTGCCATCTTAAATCTTTGAAATGCGCACCAGTTACATCAGTCCGTGTGAAACAATGATACCAGAGCAGAGCAGTGTCTACAAAGCGGGAGTGATACAATAGCAGAGACATTTTAAACAGATGGACTTTGGTGACATAAATTAAACGAAGCCTCGAGGCAAAGATTTTGCCACGACCATTTTTTCTAATCGAATTATTCGAGTTACTCGAATAATCGTTTCAGCCCTAGTCAGTTTATATTTCTTTCATTTCTGAATAATCGCACCAACTGTTGTCACCTTCTCAATAAGCTTCTTGCTGATGGATAACCCATTCCAGCTTTGTGTAGGTCTACAATCTTGTCCCTGACGTCCTTTGACAGCTCTTTGGTCTTGCCCATGGTGGTGGAGAGTTTGGAATAGAAGAAACTCATTCTGTGGACAGGTGTGCTTTATACACGTAACAAGTTAAGATCAGGAGTACCTGTAATTGATAGATTGATTGTAATTTGTGTGCAACATGGGCACACAGATAGTCGGTGGGAGCCAGAAGTCTGGGTGGGTTATAGGAGATCAAATACTCAATGACATGCAAATTTATAACTTTTATGTAACATGTTTTTTCTTGATTTTTGGTTGATATTGTGTCTCTCTCCATAAAATAAAACTACCTCATAAATTAGAGACATAAGCAGTAATTATGACAGCAAAAGTTTTTTTTATTTGGTTGGATGGATTATTCTGAATAATTTTGCAAGTGATCGAGTAGATTTCTCTTATGTTTTTGGTATAAGGACAGGCTGAAAAACATTTTAAAAAAGTTATGTTAATCATCTTTACCAAAGAGTGACTGGAGAAATTACTGAATAAATGCAATGAAGTGATGCATATACACTATATGGACCAAAGTATAGGGATGCCTGACCATTACACTGACAGGGTCTGTAAAGACAATGCATTAAAATACATAGACTTTACTATCGAGTCGTCGCCCATTTATATAACCTTGTACAAATGCTTCCACTTTTCTTGGAAGGATTCCCATGAGATTTTGGAGTGTTTCTGGTGAGCATTTCCAAGGTCAGGCACTGATGCTGGACGAGAAGACCTAGCTCACAATCTCTGTTCCAGTTCATCCCAAAGGTGTTGGATGGGGTTGACGTTAGGGTTCTGCGTGAGCCAGTCAAGTTCTTCCACACCAAACTCATCCAACCATGCCTCAATGGACCTTGTTTTATGCACTGGGGCACAAAATGCTGGAATCGAAAAGGGCCTTCCTCAAACTGTGTCCACAGTTGTATCTTGGTATGCTGAAGCATTCAGATTGCCCTTTGCTGGACGTAGGGGGCATAGCCCAAAGCCTGAAAAACAGGCGTGTTCCTATACATTTGTCCATATAGTGTATATATTGACTTGATTGATATGCTTAAATCATTTTTGGATTAATATAACATCACAACACATTGTTGCCAGTGTTACTTCTAAAATGACAGACAAATTTGTATTAATGTAATATATTTTTATTCATGTAGAAATTATGTGCACCTGATAGATGGACAAATAGACCGAGACAGACAGGTAGAAAGACAGATTAGATAGGTGGATGGATGGATGGAAGGATGGATAGACAGATATTCTGCCTGCACAAATATTTAGGGACTAAATATTTAGGGATTAAACACAATTTTGCTGCAAGACACCTTTAAGCCTGTTTGGGTTTCTACCAGCTTCTACCAGTTTTTTTCCAGTGTTCCAGGTAGTGAACAGCAGTTGTGAAATAGCTTTCTGGCAAACTCCACTTATGCTTTGATTTATTTTTGCTTCCAGTTCATTATGATTGATCCAACAGTGCTTAGTCTAATATCTAAACACGTTACAATGTGATATTATTTTACTTTCATGTCTTTATCTCTAATTTCCTTAGAATGCTCTTTGGTCCTCACTTCACAACTTTTTCAGATTCAATAGTATTTAAATTAAAGGGTCAAAAAATATCATTTTTGTTGCTGATTCACATGCAGAAGCTAATTGTAAGTCCATTGCGTCATTGTTGGCACAAAATATTTCCTCTGTGTAAGATTTTCACAGTTCAGGGATTTAAAACTTGTTGAAACAGCATTTTAGTTAAGTTTACAATTCTAAATGTATCTGTTATGAGGGTCAGTCTTTTTAAATATGACACAACGCAAAATATAAAAGTATTGTTTGTAATCGTGAAAAATCTGGACTTTTGGAAACGTTTGGATACTTTTGCTATAGACAGACAAGTGGACAGACAGACCTGTAGAAAGCGGATGAGGTAGCAGAGCACCAGTTTGTTGATGTGAGGAAGGTTATGAACAACGCTGATGGCAGCTTCAGGACTGTCGTAGTTAGAGATACACTCTTCATAATACTCATGAGGAATCACAGGCTCCTCCAGCTCTCTGTACCACAGCTTCAACAAAGATGCTAGAGAGCGAAAGAGAGAAAGAGAGTGAGTGAGAGAGAGAGAGAGAGAGAACAAGAGAGAGTTTGTACACAAAGGCCTTCTTCATAGAGACTCTTTCTCTTTCTCTCCAGGTTGACCAGACGAGGATGGGTTCCTTCCGAGGTTTCTTCACCCAACTTAGGGAGTTTTTTCTTGCCTCTGTTGCCTTTGGCTTGCTCACTAGGGGCTCGGCCCTGGACTATGTAAAGCTGCTTTGTGACAATATTGGCTAAATAAATGAAGTCAATTTAATTTAACTGAATAGAGAGAGATAGAGAAAGAGAGGCAGAGTTTAAGAATCAAGGAAGAGACTGCTATTCAGTGTGGATCAGCTTGACAATACTGAAACTCAATACCTTACTAAGTGTGGGTCCAACAGTACATATTTTATAGTAAAGGCAGAATGCCAGCAGGATACACTTCAATAGTTATTTCATTTGTTTACAATTGTGTTTTTGTCTTAAAAAGGAGCATAAGAGACATAACAGCAACATTTACCATAATCCAAGTTGTATTATAAATCTATAGATTTAAACACTTATGCTTACTATTTATGAGCTTGGGATTCTTTCATCCACAGATAAAGGGAATTTGTTTTCCCCTTTGCTCAGATTTTGCTGTATAAATTGCTGCATCTCTAAAAACCCAAACTCTATACAGATATAATTTTCTCTCAAGTCAAAAATGTGCAGTTTACTTGACTTCATAAAAAAAAAACTTCTATATAGCTGACTGTTTGCTCTAGCATCCAAAGCTCTGTTTATGTTTGCTAAGACACAGTACCCCTCTGCCTTTCCGTTCTTGATTCAGCTGTGGCACTTTCACTTTGTTGTTGTGAAATTTCTGACTGAAGCACGAAATGTGAATTTTAGATTTTGATCCTGTAAAAGGCTCACCCTGCTTCATGGAGAATAATTCTGTGAAGGAGAGTTTGTTTCTTCTCCCATAATGCATTGAGAGATTGGGCTATTTATATTCAGTGAGAATTGGAGCACTGCAGAAATGCCCGAGGCGAAAGGTGTGAGAGAAAGGGATGGAGAGAGACCGGTCTAGCTTCCAATTAGTATTTTGGAATGTACACAGAGGAGAGTAAAACTGTGGTTGTTCTTGTTATATTCAGGTGAACACACTGTTTTCTCTTACATCAGCGCTTAAAGGTCTACTATTACTGTCATTTGATTTCCATCCTGTACTAACTCCCAAAAAATATGTTTCAGTGTCAAAAGAACAACAGACATGGCAAAATGTAAATGAACAATACTATACATACAAAAATGCCTTTTCCAAAAACTCAAAATACAATAATATATTTATAATATGCACATTTAAAGGAACAATATGATGTAGTATATAAAGATTGTTATGCTGTTAAAACATACAATTTACTCCCTATTCAGTAAAGTAAGCTGCAAAATCAGCCTGAGGATTTAGTTTTTGTGATGTGACATAACCCAACACATACACATATAGCTGTCTGTTGAACCTACAGTAGTTTAGCCACATTTACACTGAAGTAATAAGAAGTATTTCAGCCTGGACTGCTTTCTGGATGACAATCAGAACAGAGGTCATTTCCATACATGAATATTACAGCCATGGTAACAAAAACATTCTAAGGAATAAAGAGATCAAAATAATTAAGTAAAATTAATTAAGACTGGTTTTGGTACATAAACCAACAGAAAATTCATGAGTGGACCTTAGGGAAAATAAACTACAAAAATGCTTTAGGTCCAGATTTATTTCTAGTAACATTCTCTGAATGTAGAATCTGATGACTGCTTTTCACATGCATGTTTATTTACTGGATAAGTGGAGATACCTGGAATATGTGGATCCTCCAAGCCTGTTGGCACCTTCCACTGATCCACTTGTAACTTCAGTGCATTTACCTCATCTATATCTCCAGGCACCCTGAGAAACACATATACACACTTTTAAACACCTCTCAAAATAAAGCCCACAGCATACAAGCAGAAGCCACGTTCCTATAGCACACAATAGATTACCAGAGTAGAAGTTATGTAGTCAAGTTAGTTCTTTTGGGAAATAAGAACATTAAAAGTAAAGGTAAAAGATTAGGTAGATTAAGTAAAGTTAGAGGGTAACTACCTGAGTATCTAGATACCTGACCTCAGTTAAGGTTATGAAATTAGGACATTTTTGAGAGACTACATCTCACCTGAAGATGCCCTCAGTCTGGTCTCCATTTAAACCCAGCACTTCCTCGGAAAGTCGGGTTTGTACCCATGGCAACTGATGGTCGGGGTAACGCTCCTTTTGCATTGCCATCACTTCCTCCAAGGAGGAGCCAAACATAGAGAGGCTAAAGATGGCACTTCGAGCATATGCTACCTCTTCAATACAAGGTTTTTTCAAGCCCTGGAGGGAAAGATAGAGAGAGAGTTAAAGTACTTCGCTTATGTCCCTGCTGAGAATCTGGCACACTCACACACACAGCATTTCAGACCATGTTCACAGACTGGTATCTCTAGGGGCAACTGGCACTCAGACTCAACTGAGGCAATTAAATAGTTCACTCATACTCAGGTCCAGCAACACGCAACATGCTCTGATAGTCACACAAACAAACACACACACGCACACACTAACATACTATATTGTCATAGGCACTGAAATGCACAAAACACGCAAACAGCAACACAGCAAAACAGCAACTACCACAAAAACACAAACACTACATTAACACCTATAATGCTAATTGTCCATGTGAAATGAACAGCACATTAACAAGATACAGTTACTTTCTCACTCAAATGCCATCACACCCAAACTGACACTAAAACACAGATCCACTCATAGGATGTTTCAAGCAGGTGTTGATAGAAGAAAACACTGAGAAAGACAATCTCTTTAAACAAGAAGATGAGTCTCAACTGCTAGAAAACAAGCACTTTAGGAAATTACTGCAAGGGAAAAAAGCAAGTAGAACAACCATAATGTATGTGTATGAATGCCTGGACGAATCACCAATTTCACACACATATCAAATTATATATTAAGTTTTAGTCATACAAAAAAAACATGTTCAATTAAACTAATTTCCTACAAGCTTGCAAAGGCCATACTTGCTCACTGCTTTTGAGAACAAAAGAAAGCACGTGATTATCAAACATGTAATTATATTATTAAATAAACAAATAAAATAGTCAATTTTAATTCATTTCCAAAGCTCAATGTGAAATGTTCAGCTTATCTTGGATCTTCAATATTTATGATTTTTATTGCCACAAAACTGATTGTGGATCAGCACTCTTACTGCTTTTTTCTAGAACAGTTGCCCACAGAGTACAGCTACAAGATGGAGTTTTGCCCAGTTTTACAGGTCATAGTAAGGCATACCGTGGCATACGATAACAAAAAGTCTGTGCTATCTTACTGTAGAGTTGGATGTGGTTTGAAAGTGTTATGAGATGTTTTAGAATGTATTTGCGGGATGACTACTAACTTCTAATGTTTGTTAGCCTCTAGCTTCAGTTTAAAACTAAAGAAGCTAAATTTGGACTCCAAACATGTCTTGGCTGAGTACAACTAGGATAACTGAACAGTTATGTAAGTTAGATTTTTTTGCCATACTTTAATAAATGAGTACTCATACAATCAGGTACAAGTAATCATTTTTATTACTTAATAAAATGAAAATTTATATGTTATATTTGGGCAGCTGGTAGCCTAGTGGTTAGGGCGTTTGCCCTGCGATCAAGAAGTCATGGATTTGATTCCCAAGACTGCTAAGCGCCTCTGAGTGACTACTCACTGTCACGGTGGTTTCTGGTTTCGGGTTTGTGTATTTAGTCTGGGTTGTTTTCTGTGTCCCTTGTCCGGGCATTGTATGTCTACTGTTGGTGGTAACTGTAATCTGTAAATAAAGTCACACGGTGGAGAAACTTGCCTGTGCGAAGTCCATTAGTACAATGGCTTTCTGGTCACCCCGGAGCTACAGAGCTCCCCCTGTCCAGTCCCAAGAACCGCGACGCCCACGCTGCGACAGAATGCCTGGACCCAAACAAACTGGCTCTGCGGTCGGGGAGAGAGGGGAGTGTGGAGGGCCCGTTGGTAGACGGTCCCTCGGCGAGCGTGAGGAGCAGGAGAGGTTCCTCCGCGAGCTCTCCACGCTCTCCCAAAGGCTGATCGCTCGAGACCGAGCTGCTGGCTGGGACACCTGGTGGGAGGTAGCCGAGCCAGCGAGGAGGAAGTGGGGAAAGAGACCCGCTGCGAGCACCCTGGCCTGTGTGAAGGCTGGGGCTGCTCCGTTGGACCTCCCGCTGTGAGGAGGAAGCGGGCATGGAAGCCCGCGTTGAGCCCCGTGACTGGTGAGTCGGGGGCTCTCCCGGTCCTCCTCCAGGAGCCGAGGACCCCTGTGCACGAGGTACCCCCCGCCAACGCCTCGCGGCGCGTCCCAGCGGCTCGGCCCTCGAGTCGAGAGCCGACTCTCCCTCGTCCCGCAGCGCCGCCACCCGAGACGCCGGTAAGACCCGTGCCAGCGCCTCGCAGACGGCTCCCTGTCTGTGAGGCACCCGCGCTTCTGAGCGGCAGGCTGGGGGCATCTCGGGGGAGCGAGCCCCACCGCCTGGAGGCCCTGAGCCAGGCCCTCCACGAGGGTCTAAAACGGTTGAGAGGGGCAGCTGCCCCTTCGATTCCGGCTCAGGTCCCCACTCCCTCTGTTCCAGGCTGTGAGGTGGCGCTCGTGCGCCCTGGACCAGTGCCGGCTCCACGCCGGGGGCTCGCGGAGAGCGAGCATGCGGCACCGATGAGCAGCGCGGAGGCTGCGGTCGCAAGCAGCGCGGAGGCTTCGGTCGCGAGCAGCGCGGAGGCTGCGGTTCCAGGGAGGCGAGAGGGCAGCCGCGTTCCAGGGCGGCGAGAGGGCCGCCGCGTTCCAGGGCGGCGAGAGGGCTGCCACGTTCCAGGGAGGAGAGAGGGCC
>JBBPCX010068537.1:0-36274 GCA_037974365.1 Hydrocynus forskahlii
AACAACGGGAGAACAGGAGGGAACACTAAAACTCAGGAGACAGGGACCGGGACGGACGTGACGGGAACGAGGTGACCGTCACACAAACAAGGGCTTTAAAACATGCAAATCATTAAGCCCAGGCTTGCTTTGTATATATTTTTTGCTTGGACATACATCAAACTTGGTATAGAACTTATAAATCATGTGGAAGTTCTTAAATTGTTAAAAAGGTTCTTCATGTTCTCATATACAAAATGTTTGTATTTGGCCAGTATTTGTAAGGCCACACCACCATAAATCTATCAAGACAAGTCAGCTTCTCTCTTTCTTCAAGGCAGCTGCTCTTTCTCTCTGCCCACTGGGGAACAGTTATTGTTCCCTAGTGCATGCTATGTCTGAAATAAATGTTAAGTATGGGTTTTAATGGGCGCTGTACCTGCTGTGTGGAGCAGGTGGGTTTTTTGTGTTCTCTTCTTTGCCTTTTGTTCTGGAGCCCACCCTTTCTGGGCGGATCTGGAGGAGGGACTGAGGAGCTGCAGCTTCCAAACTAGCCCCTATACCAGAGGGACAAAGGCTGGAACTGGAAGGACTTTGCTGTCTCTCAGACAGTATAAATGGACAGTGGGGGTCTGGGGGGGTCATGTTTGTGTGTGTGTGAGTGTGTATAGTTGTGTTGTGTGCAGAAGCTTGCAATTGTATAATTCACTTGGTAACCGAATTTTAAGAGTTCACTGGTAGTTACAAGGAGATAAGAGTAAAAAAAATTAAATTCTGACAAAAGTCCCATGACAACATCAATGGTTAGCATTCTTCACTTGACATATGCCATTCGGGCAATTGCAAATTCTGTTTGCCCTGCAGACTCTGAATGCTTCTGAGAGGATACTTACAGAAATAATTTAAAAATTGTCCTTTTACTTGTGCTCTATGTATGTATGAACATGAGATCTTAATCTTAACCAGTGTACTGTTTAGCAACTTGTCCTAACCATCATGGAGTGTGCAGAGGCAGCAGGGAGTCATTTCATTCAGTCAGCATATGAGAGAGAGAGAGACTTAGCGCTGAGACACATTCAGTGTGATATTAAAATATGCAAATTCAGAGCAATCTAATACAGACTTGCTCATGAGCAAACAGAAACATTTTATGTGAAAACAAAGAACTGAAAAAAATAAGTCCTTGCTGTGGCAGGGGCATAAAAAATGAAATTGTTCAAAGCTGTTGTTTTTTTCCACTTGTAGCCCAGTTATTAGGCTTTCTTATCCTGATACAAAACGTCTCCTCCAACTATGACCAAGAGAATTCCTCTGAAGTGTGAAAAAACTTGCACTGAATCAGCAATAGGCCAAGAGCACATTCTGGTCACCTTCTTGAAGAATTCATTTTAAATTTCATCAGGTTAAGGAGATTTCATTATATATCATACTGTGTGTGTGTGTATGTGTGTTTATATCTGTGTCATCAAAAGGTGTTAAAACAGAATGAGGATCGACTAGCATCGCACAAGCAATTTCTGTTTTTTGATTCTGATTTTGATTCCGTTTCTGTTGTGAAGGCATAGCTTTAGTTTGGACTGATCTGTATTGTCAGTAAATGAATGGAAGATGTTAGTCTATCAACATTTAATATTGTCAGTACTATTATAGTATTTACAGTTCTAAATGCATTTGGCACATACATATTGCTTGCTGCTGCAACATTTCATCTTTTTTGGGAGAGAGAAAAAAAACTTCTATTTTATAAGATAAACTTTTCAACTCAGAACAGTTCACAGTGGTGGTGAAGTGTTTAATGTGCATTTTTAAATAGTATAAAAATTGCTCTTTATACAGTATTCTTTTGATGAAAGTCTTATGGCACCCAGATCAGCTGTGCATGATGCAAAGCTGCTTGAATCTGTGTTCTACATTTTAATTCAGTTCTGTTCGGTCCATTTGTTTAACACCTTTTACAATAAACATTCTGACAAAGCAGCTTCGCAATCTGGATCCAGACGTTTAATGAATGTTTAATAAGGTCACAGTTGCAGAACACCACACTAAAAGCCTGTAGAAGAAACACATAGAGAAAGTAAGACTCGAAAATAAAACTCTCTTTAATTATTCTAAAAGCCCAAGTTTTCCTGCTTAGCTTCACATTTCTTAAAAAAAGTCCTATAACTGTAGGGTGGTTCATTTGCCATTACCATTATGGCATGGTAAATTTGCCACATTTGGGATTGCTTTTGTTGCTTTACATGATCTTTTCTGTTCCTGCTGTTACTGTTTTTCTTCCGTGTCCAAGTCCTGTTTGATGTCATCAAATTACACTCATTGGCCAAAGATAAAAAATAAATTATATTAAAGCGAAAAACAAAAAACTAATATTTTATTGTACAGTATTTACTAATATTTTCAACATTTAAAGACACTGCTCAATTTAAACTCTATTATTAGTTAAATCTCATGCAATTACTTTGGTGATCTTAACATGGATGCTAACAAACTAGTCTTGATAACTAGACAGTGGATAATTGCTAATTCTGGATGAGGAACAGACTGGCATGCATAAAGCTGGCACTTACTGTGTTAATGTTATTCACACTTCTTAGTATTACATGGGTTTTTTTCAGTATTACATTGTTTTTTTTTTGTCTTTTCTTGATTTTCTACCCAATGCAGTCATCTCCAATGCTAACTAGAACAACCTACCCCAGGTGAAGGTATGTACGCAATTTCTTGCGTGCATTGCAGATTGTGCTGTCACATGTTGCTGCCTAAAAAATGTGAACCCTTTGGTGAACAGTGTGAAATTTTCTTCTGCATTTAACCCATTCATCAAGACAGAGTGGAACAAAAAACTGGGAACAGTGTGTGGGGACGAAACCTTGCTCAAGTGTAACTGTGGTGCCATTGGCAGTCCTGGGACTCAAACCTTTGACTTTTAAATCACAGGGCCAACTCCCTAACCACCGGGCCACCAGCTGTCACAAATGCAACAAAATACAACATTCCTCCAAACACATATTTAAATAAAAGTCTTCATACTTTTTAAAATATATTTTTAGTTTAGATATATTTTTGTTATGAGTAAGAAAAAACGTTTTTCATGTGTAATTCATGATTCATGCGAGAACAGGAATGTGGATTTTTACCTCTGTTTATTCCTGGTTTATTCATCCTTATTAGCTGATTTTCTGATATAATGTAGTTATGTATGTTGTTACAATGAAGTCCACAAGGGTCTGCAAGGCCTGCATAATGGAAATCAGACTTTTGTGATGGATTTTGCTGTGGGTCAGTCTGAGCCAGGGTTTGGGTTCCGAACAACATTTTAGGCTTGACACAGCGAACACACTTCCACACCACTGCTGTGTTGAGAATGGTCCACCACCCAAATAATACCAGTGGTCCTATGGTTAGAAGCTGTCCAGTATAAGACAGAGGTAGACTGATGAATTATGTATGGCAACAGCTGGGCCACAGTCTGTAATTGCCAACCAGTACAGTGAGATATGAGGTAGGTGAATCACCTTAAGTGGGTACTGAGGGGAAGCAGTACTATAAAAAGTGCTGGAGACTGATTAAATTGAGAATGCTGTTTTGGAGGCGGGTGTCTCTGCAAATGAGGCAAGCAGTGGATTTACCTCATACAGGGCCTGGTAAAACACACATTTTACAATGCATCCAGGGGTTAAGCATAGCACAGGTAGAACTGAGCTTCAGGTGCTTTGGTTCATTTGCTGCAAGATGTATTTTAGCCATACATTGCAAAAGTCATATAAAATGGCTTCTGTAGCTAACTGAGACACTAGTAAACTATCCCTTTTCTGACATTTCAGAAATAGCATGTTGGTTCATAGCAGCCAATTCCCAGTGGTGGTGTGACAGACGCTAGCTGTGATTTGGCGGTGCCGTGCTGAAATATAAATGAATCATGAGAGAGATTTACAGATGGTTTTGTGTTTATGAATTTTTAATAATATTTTTTTCCCTGGCATGAAAGTGGTGATATGACTCTTATTGCGGCATGAGTGGGTCATAACTTTGGTACATCACCCGTGCACACATACACACACACTCCACATTATTATGTTTTGTTCTGTGAGCAAAACCAAACTGTCTTGTTTTTATATTAGCCTGCTGTATCACGCGTCACCGTTCCACCATAATTTTATTACACTTCATTTGAAGGGAAGAACAATGCTGTGGTGCATTCACATCTGCCTCTCTCACTCCAGGGAATTTCCACCACCACTAGGAGCTGTGATCCAATGAAACATAACAAGATTCCAGCACCTTAGTGCCGTTGCTGAAACACAGAGTCAATAATTGAATTAGTGTAAGATTAGCGTTCAATTCACTGACTTTCAGAGCTTCTGGGTAACACTTAGGGACTGTGTTGGCAGCCACTGCCACAGTGCATACGGCATCCAGCTTTAGTGCAAAATTTGCCAAAGTACAAAGAACATTTGCAGAGCAGAGAAACTGTATACTGCATGTCCTGCTGCAAACAAACAAACAGAATGTGGAAAAGTGCCAGATTGTTGGTATAGATGGTTTTAATAATGGAGCTGAGGAAGAAACAACCTGTAATAAAGATTTCCACATGAGTGGCTTAAGAGACTAATTTGGAAATGCTAAGGCCAATAGTGAAAGTTTACTCTTAGAAGAGGGTTATTATTGTTGTTACATAATTACATATTTAATTACAGTGAATTACATTTACATTCCGAATTCAGCAGGAATCTGCACTTCTTTTTTGCTCAGTTTTCTCCCCAACTCATTGCCAGTTCCTATCTACTGACTGGGTTTCCCCTATCACATGATGCTACCAATGCTAAGTGAAAACTAGCATATGCTTCCTCAAAGTCACATGAAGCGAAACTGCATGTTTTTGAACTGCTGATAATGGCATGTCATTGAACATCCCATCACACTTGTGGGGAACTAACTGCCAATTCTGTTAATTCAGTGAACAGATGCCTATTCTGGCTTGCAGTCTGGGGAGAAAGTGTCACGATTGGAGACGAAAATGCTGAGTACGAGTTGCCCAAATGTGGCATGACAGAAGAGCCCAGTCGCGGAAGGCACGAGAGAGCTAGTTAATGACGCTGTTACTCTGAGAATGCTCCAACAAGGAGTTAAGATTCCCACCAAAGGAACCTGCGTTCTCAACACACACACACAGAGGTAAGAGAGAAGGTAGACTCGAGTGAGTCGTAGTACTCACGATACCAGAGGAGGAGTTGACACGTTCGTCGGGCAAGAAGGCCAATGTCTGTGTGCAGAGGAACTCAGACTTCCTGTTTAAATACTCTAGACGTTAGTCATTTCTGAGACTGATTGGCGTCACGTGCTCTGGTGTGTGTGACAGTACCCCCCCAGGACCATCCCCAGGCTGAGAGGATACCCAGCGACGGTAGTCCTGAATGAGGGATGAATCGAGGATGTAGCACCCGGGGACCCAGGACCGTTCTTACAGAGCGTAGCCTTCCCAGTTGATGAGGTACTGGGTGCCACGGCGAGGTACTGGGTGCCACGGGGCTTCTTCGAATCAGTGCGGAGTTTGATGTGCTGAGTGAAGAGATAGACCAGGGGTATTCAATTAAAAGTCACAGAGGTCCAATTATTAAATTTCGTGCAAGTAGAAGGTCTGAACTGAGGTCCATCTTGTGTCTTATAGCCTTCCCTTATGTCCACATTTTCATTTGGTTTCCACAATATATATTGTTCATTTCCAATCCAGTGCACAACTAACTATTTTACCATAAATAAAAGTTGTCCCAGTCAAATAAATTTAAAAGTTACAAAATGCATTTCATTATCGATCAAAACGTGTTGTAAACTATTTGTTTTTTTTCTCAGGTCAGGTCCAGTTTTGGGTCATTATCTACGCATAGTTTTGTGGGTTGGGCGGGGCGGTTTGGATCTCCTGACGGGTCGGTTTGGGGACCCGCACAACACTACTAAAGGTGATAATAAACTAAGAGCCCTTTGGGAGCTGAATGAACCGGCTCTTCTTTGGGAGCCGTGCCAGAAGAGCCGGCTCTCTGAACAAAGTTAAACTTCTCATCACTAGTTAACGACTGAGTAAAGCTCTTGTCGTATTAACTTGAATCACAGCACCCGCTGTCAATAGCCACAACCGTCCAAAATAATGCTCCACGAAAATTCATCTCGTCAATTTACCAGACTGGTCATGGGTCCAGACAGAACCATCACTCAGTCCGGATCCAGATCGAGGTCCGCCATTTGGTGATGCCTGAGATAGACCCTGTCACCTACGTGGAACAATCATCCAGGAGGGTGCCGGCGGTGATGTTGTCGGGTATAGCGTGCGTTGTCGTGGAGTATGGATTCCCTGGTGCTGTTCCAGACCTGCCGGCACCTGCGGACCAACTGTTGGGCAGAGGGTACCTCCACTTCCGGTTCCTGATGGGTGAACATGGAAGGGTAGTACTCATAGCATACCTCGAAAGGGCTCAGTCCAGTGGCAGAGGACTTGAGGAGGTTGTTGGAGAGCTCAGCCCAGACGAGGTAGCGTGCCCAGGAGTGCTGTTGATCCACCATGAAGCAGCGGAGAAAGCGCTTCAGCTGTTGATTGGCCCACTCCGTCTGACCATTCGTCTGGGGTTGATAACCAGAGGAGAGGCTGGCAGAGGGCCTGCCAGAACTTGGCCGTGAACTGGGGCCCTCTGTCCGAGACGATGTCCTGGGAGAACCCATGCAAGCGGACTACGTGCTCGATGACCAGTTCAGCGGTGGTTTTGCCGGTCAGAGCCACCAGGTGCACAGCTTTGGAGAAGCGGTCCGTGATAGTGAAGATGGTGTCCTTCCCAAGAGACTCGGGCAATCCAGTGACGAAGTCCAGGGAAATGTGGGTCCAAGGTCGGTGAGGCACGGGCAAAGGTTGGAGGGTGCCAGGAGGAGGAGCATTAGTAGACTTCGCCCAGGCGCAGACCTCACAGGCCTGGATGTAGCCCTTCGTGTCAGATGCCATGGAAGGCCACCAGAAGGCTCGTTGGAGAGTGGAGAGAGTACGGGCGACGCAGGGGTGTCCGGCCATGGCAGACGGGTGCCCCACTGAAGGACCTCCTGTCAGACCATGGGAGGAACGTAGAGTTGACCAGGTGGTGTGTTGTCAGGAAGAGGATCCAAGGTGTGGGCCTGGCGGACTCTGTCTTCCAACCCCCACCGGAGAGGAGCCAAGATGAATTCTGGAGGCAGGACAGGCGCGGGATCCGCCTTGGTGTTCTTGGACCCCGAACAGTAAGATAGTTGGAAGCTGAATTGTTCAAAGAACATAGCCCACTGCGCCTGCCTGGGGTTGAGCTCTTTAGCAAGCCGGATCGAAATGAGATTTTGGTGATCAGTCCAGACCATGAACGGGTCACTGCCGCCCTGGAGCCAGTGACGCCATTCCTCTAGGGCCCACTTGATGGCCAACAACTTGCTGTCCCCTACCCTGTATCATTGTTGAGTGGGAGATAACTTCCTAGAAAAGAAACAGCAAGGATGGAGTTTCTGATCTGGACCTCGCTGTGAGAGGATGGCTCCTACACCCACGTCGGAGGCGTCCACCTCAACAACGAATGGTTTAGAGGGATCACTGGTGAAGAGGTGGCAAAGAGTCTTGAAGGCTTGGATGGCAGAAGGATTGAAAGTGACTCGTCCGGGCTGCGGTTTGGTGAGGGCCGTCAGAGGTGCCGCAGTTGAACTGAAGCCCCGGATAAATCGCCGATAGAAGTTAGCGAACCCCAGAAAACGTTGCAGCTGTTTGAGCGTCGTGGGTAGGGGCCAAGAACGCACAGCATCCAGCTTCTGAAGACCCATGGCCACACCCTGCTGGGAGATGACAAAGCCAAGGAATGTGGTGGTGTGCTGGTGAAAGGCACATTACTCCAACTTACAGAACAACTGGTGGGCCAGCAACCTCTTCAGGACCGCTCGGATGTGTTGGACATGTTCAGCTTCGATGTGGGAGTAAATGAGAATGTCATCAAGATAGACGAAGCACTATTTTCCCAAAAAATCATGTAGGACGTCGTTGATGAAACTTTGAAATGCAGCCGGACTGTTACATAAACTGAAAGGCATTACCAAGGTCTCGTAATGGCCGGTGGGGGTTATTAACGCCGTCTTCCAGTCATCACCCTTTCTGATGCGGACCAGGTTGTAGGTGCTGCGAAGATCCAGTTTCGTGAAGATGTTGGCACCAGAGAGGACGTCCAGGGCGGTGTTAGTAAGTGGAAGCAGGTGCCGATTCTTGATAGTGATGTTGAGCCCTCGATAGTCGACGCAGGGGCGGAGTCCCCCGTCTTTCTTTTTTACGAAGAAGAACCCCGCGGCGGCAGGGGAGCTGGAGGGTCTGATGGTACCCTGGCGGAGACCCTCTGAGATGTAGTCATCCATAGCTTTCTGCTCCCCTGCAGATAGAGAGTAGAGATGGCCGCGGGGTGGTACCGTACCTGGCTGGAGGTCGATGGCCAGGTCGTAAGGGCGATGAGGAGGGAGTTGGGTAGCCTTCTTCTTGCTAAACACACCAGCCAGGTCACGATACAGGACGGGAACGTCGAGGGCCTCGGACTCCCCAGAGCACGTCTCAGCCCATGCCTGGAGGCACAGCTCCTGACAAGTCGGTCCCCACTGAAGAATCTTGTGCTGGGTCCATGAGATGAGTGGATCGTGTTGAAGGAGCCATGGGTGTCCAAGAATGATGGAAGGTGAGGTGAAACGAGTGAGGAGAAGTTGAATGGACTCCGTATGGCCCTCATGAGAGAGGATGATGGGCTTGGTGCGTCGGGTGATAGGACTGGTGGACAGGGGACAACCATCAATGGCAGTGATTTTAATGGGCTGAGATAACACCTCAGATTCTATCCCCAACTGAGCAGCAAAAGCCTGATCGATTAAATTACCAGCCACCCTCGAATCAAAGAAGGCAGTGGCCATGATCTGTTGGTGGCTCAGTTGGAGACTTACCTGGATGGTGAGTTGGGAAATGGTAGGAAGGCAAGAAGTAGCTACCAGCGGACCAGACAACCTCGCCCTCTTCACCTGGTCTAGCCATTTCCCGGGTGGAGAGGGCAGATGGCATGGTGGTGGTCCGGGAAGGCGCAGTAGGCGCACAGGCCTTCACGGTAGCGTCGTTCTCTCTCCGCCACGTTCAGGGAGGTGCGTCCTATCTGCATGGGTTCCCCGACTCCGGAGTGGGCCTCTGAGGCAGTAGGAGGTGGTGGTGGTGCAGTCCGTCCTGTGGAAGTGCTGGGTTGAACAGGATCGAAGAGCCGGTTCCGGGAAGCTTGTTTGATCAATGTGCAGACACAGCTTGATCATCCCGTCGTAGGTGACCAGGAGCTCACGTCCTGCCAGCTCCGTCTTCATTCGTGACGATAACCCTTCGTAATAAGCAGTACGAAGTGCTGCGTCAGAGCAGGTGGTTTGGACCGCGAGGGTCCTAAACTCCGCCATGTATTTGCACACGGGGCGATCTCCTTGACAAAGATGATACAGCTTAGAATCCACCACCACCTCGCTCTCAGGATGTTGGAACGCGGCCTTAAGTTGTCTGGTGAATTCTGAGTAGGAGTAGGCGACGTCTCCGCCGGATCTCAAGACCGCGGTAGCCCACTCAGGTGCCTGCCCCATGAGTAGGGACGAGAGGAGTGCGATGCGGCTCCAGTCCGTGGGGTAGTGCTGTTGCTGAAACTCAAAAAGAAGAGAAAGATTCGTGAGAAAAACATCACACCTCACTCCCGTCCCGTCCCACTTGTCTGGTAAGGCTATTTTTGGAGATGGAGAAGGAGAGGGCTGGACCGCTGGCTGGGAGGTGAGTTCAGCAGAACGATCCTGGAGGATCGCAGGGTGACGACCTCAGCATGGAGGTTCACCACTTCCTGTCTCAGACTCACCAGGTCGACCGCCTGCTGATTAACTACCTCCCAGACACGAGCGAGATCCGCTGGGCTTCCTGAGGACACAGACATTCTGTCACGATTGGAGACAAAAATGCTGAGTACGAGTTGCCCAAATGTGGCGTGACGGAAGTGCCCAGACGCGGAAGGCACAAGTGAGCTGGTTAATCATGCTGTTACTCTGAGAACGCTCCAACAAGGAGTTAAGATTCCCACCAAAGGAACCTGCGTTCTCAACACACACACACAGAGGTAAGAGAGAAGGTAGACTCGAGCGAGTCATAGTACTCACGGTACCGGAGGAGGAGTTGACACGTTCGTTGGGCATGAAGACCAATGTCTGTGTGCAGAGGAACTCAGACTTCCTGTTTATATACTCTAGACATGAATCATTTCCGAGACCGATTGACGTCACATGCTCTGGTGTGTGTGACAGAAAGAGGGCAATCCCACCCATCCAGAGTCTAACACCTTGAACTCCTGTCAACTAAAGCAAGACTGTATATGGAAGAATCTTTTTTGTCATCGTAATTTATATTAAATAATATATTCAATGTGTTTTTGTTAACACTGACAATAGCTGTAAATTAGTTAATGAGAAAGAACTAGCATGATCACATATACAGAAACACTAACTCACCCAAGTGAAAACAAGTTTTAATTAATTCAACATCCTCTAGAGTATGAGGGAACAAGTAAAATAGAGCATGTAGAATGGGAGCTTTGTGTGTGCTACTGTTTTGTCACTTTATACAACAATTAGTTCTGATGGAGCAATCGGATTAGTTAAGAAGTGTTCTACCTGTGCTGTTATCATGAACATTTTTGCAATAAAATCATTTGTTTCACACTGCAGCTAAACCTGAACTTGTGTGTATATTTGTTTATATACAAACACTAACCTATTATATATTAAATATATTTGTGCTTCAGCACATACAAAAATACACAGAGCACACTGAAATGAAAGCAGACAAAAGCGACTACAGTACAGGGTTGAATAAATATAGCATCATTACAGTCATTAAGTGTACATTACAGTCATTAAGTGTACAAAAATGCAAATATAGAAGATGACAGCAACACATAATAGTTGTGCAAATACTGGTAGGACAGAGAATGTGCGGTCTATAATAAATAAAGAGGTATTTACAGTGGCAGTACACTCGCTTCAGGCAGAGAAGTTTAGTGTGTGTATACAGGGGGAAGTTCAGTTACATGGTTTGTTTGTTTGTGTGATTCAGTTCTGATTGAGGAGTCTGATGATCTGAAGGAAGAAATTGTTTCTTGTTCTGCCAGTGGAGGACTGTATGCTACAGAACTTTTTTCCAAATGGGAGGAAGGAGAGGTGGATGTGTGAGGGGTGTTGCTGGCTTTGCGGATGCAGCGTGTGGCTTAAATATCTGTTATGGGGGGAGAGAGACTCGATGGTCTTCTTAGCTATCCTCACTATGGTGATCTGAAACAGAACAATTCCTGTATCAAGCCATGATGCAGAAACAGAGAATGCTCTCTATAGTCCTTCTGAGGACTGGGGGGTGGTATTCTCTCCTCAGTGTCTGCAGGAAGTAGAGACCCTGCTGGACGTTTTTGGTATTGGAGCTGGTATTGAGGGTCCACATTAGGTTCTCAGTGATGTGAACAAAAGGAACTTGGTGCTCTGAAGGTCATGGGTGTTAATCCCAGGACTGCTAGTGGCACCTCTGAGGTACCTTTGAGCAAGATACTGTCCCCACACATTGCTCCCTGGGCACTGTGTTCCTGGCTGGTGAATGGGATAAATGTAGAGAAAGAACAGGGTGGAACTAACAACAGGGTGGAACTGGGCACAGGGTGGAACTAATAACAGGGCACATGACAGGACAGGGGGCTGAACAGAAGACTCATCTTTAGGCTGGACAAAGAGCGAGGCACTATAAGAGACATAGAAAACTGGGCCTTGAGACATGGCCGAAGGAACAGAGACCAGACAACAGGCTACGAGAAGTGAGACAGAAAAAACAGCAGAAAAAAATGGCACAAAACAAGAACAAGAACAGTCATAGGCACATTATTTAAATACCTAGTACAATAAGGAACAGAGACAGGCTATTGGATGAACACATGATGGAACAATTAAGGTGATAACAGTAATCAAATAAGTGGACAGAATGGCCAGCAGGGCAGTAAAAAGGCCCAGTCAAGGTAGGACACACAAAGCTCCTTAATCCCCATAGTAAAACATAGCTAATAGAACAGCTCTGAAGCAGCTGCTCATGATTCTAAATTCACCATGGCTGAGGCCAAGCAGAGGGAATACAGTTCCTCAGCAGCTGGCTGTATAAATATTACAAACATTATCCCAAACATAATTTTGGATGTTTTATTCAATATTTCAAGAATTCAGAAGGATGGTATTAATTTAATATTTATATTAAATTAGCTTAATTCCAGATGCTGTAATTCTTGATGCTGTACCTGGTTTTTGGCATGGACCCTCAACTCAAATGAATGATCTGAAGATTTCAGCACCACAGAGAGCTCCAGGGCAGCTCTTAGCTTGCTCTGAAGGAGACACTTCATTTCTGAGAATTTGTGTGCATACTAAAGCTGATGCCAAGGCAATAAAGGCGAGGGCAGTCGGGGGCAATTAAGAAGAAGAACGCTAGAAATGTCTGGAGACTCTTATTATCTGCTATTATAGTTCAGTTCACCCCTCAGACTGATTAAGACCCCTTAGTGGGCCAGGCCATGTGTCGTGATGTGGCTTTCACTAATCATACTCATTATATGAAAAGAACATGACACCCATTGACCCGTTGTCTAAGACACAAACTCCTACAATGAACTTCACCACTCAGATTAAGTTCCTGTCCCAAACAATAACAACTGAAATTCAAAGGCCAGTGTGGATCCTGCTGATACTGTGATGAGCTAAATGGCTTAGAAATGTTAATCGAACTCAAAATATCAAGGCAAAATTAAGAATTTTTGTTGAGTTTTCCACCAGCTGCTTTTGTAGTCATCCTTACTAATTTAACCAACTTAAATTTTGCTAATCCATTCAGTCTTAAACTGCCAATAAAAATTTTAAAAAGGGGGAAAAAAAGGAAAAAAGGGGAAAAAAGGGAAACATAGGTAACACTTTATTTTATAGATGCTGTTTAGATGGTGACTTTGTGAGTGACTGACATAACTAAATATGCATTAAATGCAACTGAAAATTAAATTAAATGTAAGAGATTCTAATAAATCTAACACTGAACCTAAATACTAAACTTTACTTCAAGCCAAAATGTAAACCTAAACCTAATGCTGATACTTCACCAGCTAGTTTTTTTTTGTATCTGTAGAGAATATTTAGGGGTCTCTCAAAATAAAATGGGACTGAACCTGAATCTACATTTCATTTATGGCATTTGGCAGACACTCCTATATAATGACTTTCAGTTCATGATAGTGTTACAGAGGGAATTAATGTAGCATTTAGTGTCTTTTTTAGGGATGTTTATTGGTGCCTGCTTGGGGGCTTCCTGGTTTAGTGGAGAGGTGTTACTCACTATACAAACCTCAGAGTAGAGACTGGAAGGATGATGTTATCAGTGCTATTTCTGAACACACAACACGTCTTAATGAGTATTCAATAAACAATCTGCACTGCAAGGTCTGATGACTAGCACACACACAAACAGTGTCTAATGGCTTTTCGAATGATCTGACTATTTATTTAATACTTATTCAATGGAACTGACAATGGTAACATTAATCTTATTCTCTTTGGATTGCAGTTGGTATGGTGTAGAAGGCAACACTGTCCTCTTTTCGGAAGACTGAGCTCCGAATCTCCACTCAGTCAAAAAAACAAGATTCTTTGGGCAAGGCTCCTAATGGTAACATGAGTAAACAGCAAACAATTTTGGATATGTTAAATTTACCTTTTTAAACACTGCAATATTTTATTGGCATCTTATTGGGATGAAAGAACAAGTCCAAGTTGGTAACACAAATTAACTTTAGTATGTTTCAAAAGCAACTATTAATGGATCACTACCTTGATATTTTGAGTCCCCTCAACAGTTTCCAAGTTCAAGCTCTAGAAATGCATGAAGCTCAATATTCCCCCTGTGCCATGCTCACAGTTAACCGTGTGCTGTCTATTTCATCCTCACCCGAAAGCAAAGGGTTTTTGTATGAATTTTTTACAGTAATCTTATTAGTCCTTCCATATCCTGACACGGCAGATAAAAAGGCTTCCTTTTGTGTGGATCCTTATGATGCAACAATGCCACAAGTATGCTTTTAATTATTTGACTCTCTTGTCAAGCCTTTGTCAGTGTGTTCATGCCCAGACAGCATCTACCTTATGTTTTTGAATAACGCTTTGTCTTAAAAATCTGCAGAATTTTCTACTGTAGGGTTTGATCACAGATGCTTGGCTTCTCTTTAAAGGAATGAAGAGTTTACAGTTACCAAGACAGTCCAGCTGACTGTGCGTATATGTCAAGGGCCAACAAACAAATGAGGAAATTCTGTCTGGAGTATAGGTTGTAAATGTTCAGTTGACACCACATGAAAAGATGTGCACACCAGGACATTGTAGTTTTGAATTCACAGCCTTTAACCATTTGCCCACCTACTGATGTAAAAGACAGGCCTCTGGTTAATGAGGCAGTTAAATGTGAGGTAAGCTATTTTTTCTGTGTAGTTATAATAACACAATAACACAATCTGATGATTGACAATATCTCTATCTTGATTTCCAGGTGACTTACTGCCCCTGCAATCTGTAACCAAGAAATTCTGGTTATGCCTCTCTTGGATTTTTATAGAAACACCCAATAGATTTTGCCAAGCAGAAAAGTTAAAAAGATGTAGATAAACTTCCAAATAGAATGTAAATTGCATGTATGATAAACTTCAATGAAAATTGCATGGAAAGGTAACACCATTCAATAATTCCAGAATTGGAGTTTATTAGGAAGAGAACAAATGAGAGAGTGCAGAGTTTTAAAAGATGTGACCATTGTCAGGAAATCATGATAAAAATCTCTGGCACAAGCACAGAAGGCATTAAATTGAGGAAACCTATTGTCCTCTAAACAATGCTGTCTCTGATTGCTCCTTCTCATTAGTTTCTTCCAGCAGATTCCTCAGCTATCCATCACTGGACCCAGTACTGTGGCACAGAACAGTGTCAGCATCTTGCAGTACTCTGTATCACACTTTAAAGAAACACCATTCTCTGGAACTTGTTTTCAGAAGAAGAGTACACGGCCAAAAAAGTGTTTTTGGAGCAGAGAAGAACCAGTTCTGCATGTCCTTGGACTGTAGGAAGAAACCACAAACTCCAATACACGGAGGACTCTTGGCCAAGAATCAAACCCAGGACCTTGCTGTAAGCTGACAACACTACCCAATGTGCCACCATGCCAAACACGCAAAAGACACTAATTGGATACAATTTAGATTGGCTTAATTTAAGAATTTAACCTACCTGTATTGATGACAGTTTATAATAAGGAACATATTATAACTTTATAATGGTTTTGTTCTTCCTTCAGTAAAACACAAATAAAATACTTCTTATCGATTAATAAGTAATCAGACTGTAAGTACAGAATAAGTAATTGTATATACAGTAAATCCCCATTTAATCATGGTTCGGCAGTCGCGACTTCTTGCTGATTTTTTCTGAGAACCGAACTAATAATTGTTTGCAGAAACCCCCGCAAACACGTGAAAACTGCAGATATCCTTCACAGTTTTTTTGCTTTTGTGATGTCCGGGCCTTGTCCGCCATGCCCCTCATCCTTGTGCTGGTTGTTTATGTTTGCGCGCGGTGGTTAGCAAGGCAATCAGACACCTGAACGGAATGAGCCTCCACTGCTCAGCACTGCGTCCAAACATAAACACCCAGCATGAGGACAAGGGGGCGTGGCGGACGAGACCCGGATGTCACAATCACCTGTACTCAGAGGCGGAAGGTTTGAAAGTAGCCAACCCGAGAACGTTATTTATTTCTCCTTGTTGGCTGCTGCCCTGTGCTGCATCTGTCGCAGCTGCAGTCCAGAATTTTCACCGTGGAGTGTTCTCGTGTTTTTCGTTTTGTTCTTCTTAAAGCCCTGATTTTTTATTACTGTACATTGAATTAATTTATTACTGCATTTACCATGTATATACCAAAGAAAACAACAGCGCATACCAAAGAAAACTTGCATGCATTAATTACAGTGCAGTCTATATAGGGGTAAAATCGGTATTTTACATTCTAGCACTGCAGGAGTTCAGTGTAAACTGTGCAGTACTAATACGGGTCTACCTATATATTTCCTTTAAGGTTAAAGTATTAATCTGAGTTTAAAATGAAATGACAGTGTTTTGGGAGTATATTTAGGGGCATATTTAGGGTTTACACTATAAAAATAGGCATTTTCAGGCATTTTTTTCCCCCATGTTACATATTTGCGTTTTTTCTCTATACTCTATTCTCTGTACTCTTAGAACGTACTGTATTTACATTTTATTTCTGCACAGATTGTCGTGTTTGACTGCTTTAGGTTCTCTGTAGTCTCAAATAAGTCCTGGAGTCCTGCTTTTGAGCTAATAAGAGCTTAATAAATAACTAATATAAATAAGTGGAGCTTTAGTCATCACTAATTATAGGCTAAAAAGTACTGAAGTTTTCAAACAAGTCTATTATCGTCACAAATCCAGTATATATACATATGTTTACCCATACTGGGTAGCAGTTACAGCTGTGACAGGATGTGGTTTTAAACGTACAGGTGATAATACTAAGAACAGAGGTGGAGCTCAAAATGAAATGAAAAACAGGACGCATGTGGAGCAGGAATCCAAAATAAACAGAAAGCATGGGTTATACATAAAGTCAGGAGTTGACAGGAGGAGCAGGAAACAGAAACAGGGTGATGGAAAGGAGAGAGACAAGATGGGGCAAGACTGTTACAGAACTCCCCCTCTAGCGCTCCTGAGGTGCGAAAATTGATCTGCCATGGAAGCTGGTCTAGGGCAGGGGTAATGGCAGAGCAGGCAGAATAAGGACAGAGGGAGAGACAGACTGAAAAAACAGAGTGACTAGACAAAGGGCAATAAAACAGAAACTGAAAAAATGAACACCAGCATAAAGACAGGACTCGGGCTGGGCCTAGGACTGGACAGACAAAAGGAAACAGGGTTCGATCAGGGGCAGAGAGGAAGAAAACAGAGGCTGACTAGGGAGTGTACTACCGACTGTAGTCTGGACACGGCGCAGGACTGGGAACAGAGAGTTGAATACAGGACTGAACAGTAGATGTGTCTGAGGACCAGACATGGGACTGAACATGGGTAGAAACAGAGGTCTGAAGATGGGAGTATAAGGGAGAATAGACGCTAGACTTGATAGAAGATAGGACATAGGGCTGAGAGAGGTCTGGACACAAGGCAGGACAGAAGACTGAACACTGAGCAGGAAAGGAACTGAACAGAAAAAGAAACAGGAAATGGGACTTGACAGGATGCTGTGACAGATATTTATATTAGGGTTGTTGAATTAACGCGTTAATTTCGATAAATTAATGCATAAAAAAAGATTTACGCTGATTAATCACATGACGTGACTTTAAATCGGTCCAGTGTTCTGTCGGAACATGCTACCATCAAAATGTTCTACCGTGCCTTTCTGCGCATGTGCAGTTCCACTGCTTGGGATTCAGTGCTACCAAGCTGGTTTATCTGTGCTATCCTGCGTTGGACACTGGTTTATCTAGGCTATCTTGCGTTGGACACTGGTTTATCTGGGCTATCTTGTGTTTGGGTCACTGGTTTATGGTGATTAATGTCTTAAAAGCTCTTTTAATTGTTACTTTTGACTTGCACATGTTTGCTCCTACATAGGACACAGTTTAATGGCATGTGAATGTATGTCAGTACCCTGGGGTCTGCAGTCATTACATAAGCTGTTTTCTCTAGGATCAATAAAGTTTTCTGATTCAAATTCTAAAATGCCCTTTTTCTCCAGTTTGCAGAATGATGTCTGAAGCTAAGAAACATCAGCACTGTCCAGACATCACCACAAGCAGGAAGCATGGCACGATTTGAAGTAGCCTGTGCGCTGCTTCACGGTAGCATTTCTCAATGTTAGAACCTGACTGTATAAACTGTCTCTATGCACCTTTAAAGATCTATTTATCTATCTAAGCTCTTCTCATTTAAATAAAATATATTTTTCTCTGAATATTATTTGACTATTTCTCATCATTATCAGTGTATGAACTGTATGAACTGTACAAAGTTAAAGGGAGAATTTTTCGATAGGATAGCATGAATCGATAGACTCGCTAGGCGTCGATTTGTGCTATGGAAGCATTTTTTCGTGAGACACTGAGTGCAGTGCACCGTGCTTGTATGTACATTGTCATAAATTGCACCTTATTAATGGACTTTGTTCCATCATTGTTCTTGCTGAAGCATTTTTCCCCTCAGCATATTAGGTCATATTTTTGATTTCTGTGACCATTACTGCACATGAGCAGCGCAGAAACAGTTATTAAATAAAATAGATGTTGAAAGTCTGTAATGTTGATTATTCATTCACTCATGCCAAAATTCATTTACATTATTAAATATTTTTAAAGCACAAATGTGTGTGATTAATCTAGATTAATTAATCACAGAGCTTGTAATTAATTAGATTAATTTTTTTAATCATGTGACACCCCTAATTTATATTTATGGCATTTGGGGTTAATGGTCTTGCTCAGGAACCCAGAGGTGGTATGCTGAGGGTAGGATTCTTTTGGTCCAGAGGTAAGTATCCGACCCAGACCACCACCACTCCACGTGATATCACAACAGGCACCATGAAAGGAACGAAATCACAGACTGGGCTAGACAGAGAGTGAGACACCAAAACAGGGACAAAGTCTTCAATAGCCACAGATACAGCAATGGAGGACCAGGTAACTGGGAGGCTGATGACAGGGGACCAGGAAGCTGGGCATCTGATGATGGGGGAGGGCAGGTGACATACAATATGATAATGAAAAATATTGTGCAAACATTCAAAATATTCAAATGTCTCACTTTGTCTCACATAAATGTAAAATGTTACATCCCTGCCTTTCAGATTATTTTTTTTTTTGGCAATAACTGTGGTGTGACATACAGCATTCTATGTTCAACTGACTGTCACATTTGTCAATCAATTCAGCATGGAAAATGCAACAATAAGCTCATTCTGCATTGTTAGTCCTGAAGGACTTTGCTGGAGATTATAGTTTTATCCCTCAATTTTCCATATAGTTTGCATTTGAAGCAGTTCTCCCCAACACCTGCTTTCCTTTGTTTTTACACTAGACAATTTTGGTAACTCTTTATAGAGTCATCATACAGACAAAAGTACTACAGTTGATTTTTGAAAATGACATCCTGCTTGTTCTTCTTGACTGACCTGTGTCCTTCAATACGCCATGCGCAAGAGACTAAAAATTGAGGATAATTACAGTGCAATTACCAATGGTCATATTTAACAGCATTTCGTGAGACAGGGTGCCTTAAACAGCCACCTGGGCGTAACTTGTAATGACCGTGGTCAGTGCCATTTGGAGGATAGGAGCATTATCAGTGTTGGGATGGTCATTTGTCAGCACCAGAGTGTCCACCATGCTCCCCTAGGCCTACCGATTATGGGTCACAGTCTCCCCAGAGCCATTAAAATGTAATGTTCATCCAGACTCTTCATTAATGTCATGAGTGTCTCCATAGCTTCCCCCTCATGGCCAAGAAAGGGGATTGATTTCTAACTGCAGCACTGGCTGGACCTGATGAGGGTAATCACAGGAAGTGTGGGCCGTTAGGACCAGACATATGGTGGATCCATTAAATAGCTCTCTAGCACCATTTGGAGCACATCTGCTCTCCATCAGATGGAGGCAGGGGCACCTTTGGTGATAAAGGGTCTCAAGAACCGTCCAGCATGAGCTTGCTTGTGAAGCTGAAACTGAGCAGGTATCTGGCCTGTAGAGTTAAAAACTGCAGAATCTGGCTACAAGTGAAAGTAACCATTCTGTCACACACCACAGCACACAGTGTGAACAGCACAAAATTCTTCCTCTGCATTTAACCCATTCACCAAGTGAAGAGCGGGCAGCCAGGAACTCAACGCCTGGGGAGCGGTGTGGGGACAGTATCTTGCTCAGGGTACCTCAGAGGTGCTTAGCAGTCTTGGAAACCAAACCCACAACTTTCTGATTGCAGGGCAAACACCCTAACCACTAAGTTACCAGCTGGCCCAACTAAGCTGATATTAAGTTTCTTGTTTCTGGGGTGTAATGAGAATCAACATGTTTGCATTCACCAATCAAAATAGTCATCTGGGGATTTTGGAGGCCAAATCAAGACATTGAGCTCTTTGTCATGTTCCTCAAACTATGCTATTAGGAATACTGTTGGCATGAAGGAATGTGCTTGAACAGTGTTTACAGTGTGGCAGGGCGCATTGTCCTGCTTGTAAGAGGCCACTGCTATTAGGAATACTGTTGTCGTGAAGGGATGTAGTTTGTCTGCAAAAATGTTTAATTAGTGGTGCATGTAAAAGTAATATGCACAGAAAATCCAGGAACTGCGGTTTCCTAGCAGAACATTGTTGAGAGCATCACTCTGCCTCCTCGCCTTCTTCCAGTAGTGCATCCTGATGTTATCTCTTCCCAAAGTAAGCAACACACATGCACCAAGCCGTCAACATGAAAAAAATGTGATTCGTCATAACAGAGCACATTCTTCTATTGCTACATTCTCCAGTTCTAAAGCTCACGTGCCCGCTGTAATATCTTTCAGTGATGGACGGGAGTTAACATGGGCACTCTGACCAGTCTGTGGTTACACATCCCTATACGCAGCAAGCTGTGAAGCACCTTGTGATCTTTTGGTAGGTTCTGATCACTGCATCCCGGGAACACTCCACAACACCTGTCGTTTTGGAGATGCTCTGACCCAGTCGTCAAGCCATTTTAATTTGTGATTTTATTTTTGTGGATGATTAGCGTAGTTCTACTTATTTAGTCCACAGCAGTTTAGCCCTGTCCATTCATCAGAAGGAGAGTCAGAAAACTTTACTGACCCACGGGGAAAATGGCTTAAGCTACAATTGTACAGAAACACAGAGACATAAAGACAAGGGCAATATGAAATATGGTATGAATCAAAATAAAAGTCAAAATAAAACTCTCCAGCCATACTGTAAAAAGGGTTAGCACTCATTACACTATGCTGTGTGCACAAAACGCTGTAGTCAGTAAAAGAGGTGGATATGAGTACTATAGATAAATAAGTTGTTGATAAAGTATTTTGCCAACGGTTTGGAGTTGTTCACTTATACTGCAATAGTGAAAGAAGTAGTCTTATTGCACATAGTATCGCATAAATAGTGAAATAAGTAATATAAAAAAAAAAAAAAATGTAATTTAATTTAAATTGTTACTTACACTATCATACATAGTATCCCGTGCAGTGAAATGCGTATAGCTGTACGATGCCTGACCGACAGGATTAAAAAGAAATAAAAAATTTATTTAAAATATATAAATTAGTATTAAGTATAAATATGACAAAAATATATTTGATTCAAATGTGAAATAAAAGTGAATGGAAGTATGGAATTATGTTGAAATGAAATAGATCCCGGTGGATGGTTTGGTGCTGAGTGAGAGCATTGTGTAGGTCACAGAGACCAAAAGTTCCTTCTGGGTGAGCATAAGTGTGCGAGGGGAGAAAGGCTTGCACTGTCGCACCAGCTGGTGTTCAATGACTGTTTGGTCAATGTGGCAAACCGAAAAGAATACTGCATAGTCCGGTACCGCTGGGTTCAGCCATGTCTCGGTGAAGCAGAAGATGTTGCAGTCCTGAATGGAACTCAAACTCTAGCCCTGAGGTTATCAAGCTTGTTCTCGATGGATTGAATGTTGGCTAGCAGGATACTGGCAATGACTCCGGCTTCTCTCAGTGCAAAGGACACTAAGCCATGTGTAGATACCAAGTGTTTTTTGGACTTTTGCTATGTTTTTTGGACTTTGCATTTTGTATTGGTATAAATCTGCTCAGTGTTTTCTGCATTTGGGTCCATATCTGAGTATCATTACATATGGAAGCTTCTCTCTCCCCTCCTCTGTCATTCATTTTCTGTAACCGCTTAATCCACACTAGGGTCGCAGGTACCTGGAGTCTATCCTGGGGGTCAAAAGGCACGAGGTAGGGACTCACCATTCACTCACACACTCATGACACACCCTGGAGAAAATACCAAGTCTGAAAAATAAAACTGTAGTATAAACTCTATATCACACATTTCCCTTCAGGGTCAGCATGTACAGACTTTTAAACCTTATCATAAAAATTTTACTATGAATGGGGCAAAATTGAAACTTTTTCATCTTAATTTTTCATTGGAGTAGTAGATTTTAGTGTTAGATTTTCTTTGGATTCAAATAAATAGCTTTAATTCAGTAAAATTGTATGTATTCACTACATGATACATACAATCATTTAATTAAACTTATTATTTATTTATGAACTCATTTGGGTTTTTGAGGATATAAAAATATGGTGAAATAATTATTACTACTATGTTTTAAATATATTACAAATTTACTGGGGGTTTGAAGCTCAATACTGTAAGGCTAATAAACAAAGAAGAGTCTCAACAAAAGCATAATGTAGCTTCTACTTAGCCTACACTAAATAGCAGTGCATTGGGTTTACAGTAATGTTTTATTCAGCACACTTTGGTGATGATATGCAGTGTGTGTGTGTGTGTGTGTGTGTGTGCCTGTGTGTGTGTGTGTGTGTGTGTGCGTGTGAATGATTGATGGGAAAATTTGATACTCAACTGATTTCCTCAAGGCTGACCTAAAAGGTTTGCAATATTGGCCTGCTTTGAGATTCCGTCTTCTTCGACCCATCTCATTACTGCTTCCCACTTTTGCCTTTTGCTTTGGCTTTCTGTCTGCATTTCAGCCATTGATTTTCTGCTCCTGAACACTATACCTCCACCTTCACCTTGAAACAAATGGAAGAATTTCAGGGCATTTCCCTGTACCAAGTTACCATGGCAGGTGGATAAATACGATGTGTCACTGAATGCATTTGTAAATAATAACATAGCACTTACTTAATTAAAAATGCTCCCCACCCATCATAAACCCTGAAACGCTTTTACTGACTTTGCTGATTATGCTGCAGCACAGGACCTCCCCACATTTTCTCACTGGCTGAATTGCTACTGCTACCAGGAACACTCAAGATGAGCACTGGGCTGATTGAGAAAGGTCTTTGAAAAGACTTTTTGTTTTAAAGCAGTGTGTACCTCATTCTTGACGTTCCCTACATCACTGATCTTCTTGCATACAACCTTTCAAGCAGCTCACGACACGTTTGAACATCCTGCTCTGCAGAGTTTTATACTGCAGGCACTGAGCAGAGCTGCTTTTCCACTGCATGGTGCTGGCTCAACCCTTATTTGGTTTTCAATTAGGCAAATTTAACATGCAGTACCTCTTACTAGGTACTATTCCATATACCTGCTCCATTATGGATCCAAGAAAGCTGAGGAGATCAGTACAAAGATACATTCATTAATTTTCTGTAACCACATATCCCTTACTAGGGTCACGGGTACCTGGGGTCTATTCCAGGGCCAACGGGCGCAAGGCACCCTGGGCAGGACCAGCCCACCACAGGACACACACACAAGCTGTGTTCGAAAAGTGCACTCGTTCACTTGCTCACCCATTTACTACATAGTGTTTACTATATAGGGGGCTTAACTAGTGAATGAGGGGAGGCGATGTTTAGTTAATTTCGAACATTCGGGATGTTACGTTACCTATGGCACTCAGCCTGCAGCTTTGTGCCTGCAGCCGATCCACACCCATGAGGATATCAACAAACAACCTCACTTTCACTCGAGTTAAATTGCTTAAATAAAGTATTTATCTGTATAGTAGCTCCACATACTCTGAGTTAAATTTGCCATGCTAAGCCTGATATCATTAAAACTATTTGTGATTTAAAGACAAAAGAATTCATGCCGTTGGTTCCACGGGACTTAATTCAGTACCATAACGTTATGATAAACTTGAACAACAAAACATTACTCACATTTGTGCATGACGTTATCCATTGCTGGCAACTGTATTGGTTCCTACTCTTCTTGACTTTATTTCGCAGTGTGTGATGGCATGTGTATTCATGTAGTGTACAGTGTCTGGACACTAGATTTTGTAGTGCACTAAGTTGTGGGTGAAATTGACAGTTAGAATTTCAAACAACACTACAAAATGGCTGATTCACTACGTAGTGCTGTACATAGTGAACGAGTGCACTTTTCGAACACAGCTGCAGTCAATTTTGAATCCTCAAATTACATGGCACGCATGTGGGAGAAATCAGAGGCCCCGGGGGAAATCCACATCACCACCAGGAGAACATGCAAACTCCACACACACAAGGCCAGGACCTGGATTCAAACCCACAACCCTGGAGGTGTGAGGCAACAGCACAACTCAGTGCACCACTGTGGGGCCCTACATAGATACATAGATGTAAAAACTCTGCAGAATTGTCACAACACAGAGTATCCTTCAGATACTCTCCACTGGCACTGTTTTTATCGTGCTGAAGATGTCACAGCAGTTTCTTACAGTTTTTCCCAGCTACTTCAAGTGGGTACTAATTGCAATGGAAAACATATGATATATCAAGTAACAGTAGTACTGAGCAGGTACCATGCAGTGAAGAGGCGAATGTGGAAGGAGCATCATGCAATGGAGTATATCATGCATCAGGTTTCTCCCAGATTTTTTTTCTTTTTAACCAAGGGTGGGCTGGCTTCCCTAGACAGCTAGCATGTGCGGAATGATCAGTTGCTTCTGCAATCTTTTCACAGGTGAGGATGTTAAATGAAAACCTGATGGTAGAAATTTGGACCCCCCCACCCCCATTCCCTTGTGTTATTTCAAGAAGCCATAATTTTCACCCAGGCTGGAGATATATGCACTCCATTCTGGAGCAGATGTCGGTGAGTAGTTATCAGCTAATTAGCAGTGTGGGGAGTAAGTCCTGGCGCCTGGTTTAAGATGCTCACACTAAATTTGGTCATCTGCAAGACCACAGGGAGCCATATGGAAGAAAGCTGTCAAGGGACCTACCTGCTTAATCACAACCGAGAAATCTTTGTCTGCTAATCTTGTGCACCACAGCTGGACAGTAGCTATACATGACTGCTCCCACACAGAAGCGCCCAGGTGGGCAAATCAGCAAACAAGGTGGTGCACTGAATTCACTTATATGTTCACTCCAATATATTAATCTTTTCCACATACAGTTCTGTGCAATAAATATCAGAAAATATGTGAAAACATTTATTCTGGTTGCAGGTGTTTGTGTATTGAACATTACAATGGGACATAAAATAGATGAGCTGCTGGACAAATATTCTTCTTACCAACAACCTTTTATGTGTTGCTTATGTTTATATTAGGTTTTGCTGTTATTTGCAAGACAAATACACATATTGCTCAGACAAATAGGTTTAAATGTTTTTAATGGCTGCCTATATTTTTATACAGTGCTGTATTCTACATCCAGGCAATTGTTGTAATGATGTAATTTATTTCATTCATATGGAAAGGATGTTTAAAAGATACATTTAAAAAGGCCTGAATTCAGTATGTGTAAACCGTGAATTCTGATAATAAAACTTTCACCGCAGTGAAACGAACTCATGTTTCACTGTGGTGAAAGTTTTATATGTATGGATATGAGATCGTCCTAACTTTTCATATTCCAGACTTTTCACTGTATTGACAGTGATTTTCACAGGCTTGTTTTGACAGGAAAACACTCCAGCAACACTCCAGTAATTATATTTGACATGACATATTTGCCCAATTGAAATGGATTTGGTGCTTCTGAATGGCATCTTCCTGACCCTGATATGAGCAGCTCAGTCAGTTTAGTAAATCGTAAGGCGTGAAGAAAAGAATCAATTAACCAGTTCCAGAGCTGAGAAATAGCACACCTATGAAAACAATTTGCAACAACTGATACTATAATCTAAGTAATTAGCAGTTTGGTTGGATGATAATGTAGTGTGCATTTGTGTTTGTGTGTGTGTAAAAACTGTATAATGGGAATTAAGTTATACAGCATAAATCAAATTTCAGAATAATCAGATAACTTAATCAGTTTAGAAAAATAGCTTTACCAAAGATTAATTCTTAGCCCATATAGGTTAAATCTCCTTGCCTCAGATCATTCAGCTTTGCATTAATATGTGCATTCTTACTGCCGTAACATTTTTAGGAACAAACGTGCATTACTTGCTTATTTTGTTGGTGGCAGCACAGTTGAGGAATTGTGGTGGTGAGTGACAGCTTTGGCCTTTATTTGAGCGTTAGCTGTTTGTCCCTCATGGGCTACTGTTCCCAGCCAGCCGTGACTTATGCTGACAGAAGATGGGCTGGAATGAAAGAGAACTGCAGCTCACTAAAAGTTATACGGCAAAGAACGAGACTAAAGTCCGAGAGCTGCCACAAAGAGAAACTGCTCAAGGCAAACTTCTAAAAGGAAAAGCATTTCGAAAACACAGTGCTGGAGCCACAGTGTGCTACTGAGGATCAATACTACTTCCTTTGCACTCTTTGTACACATGAAAAGGGAATACACTTTCTGGCTACACTCTAGCTATGTTCTGAATGCTTCTGGCTACTCATCAGTATTTGCTCCATGCCTTGATGTAGGAGCATTAAATGCAGCGATATCACTGCAAAAGTCTACTTATCCTCTATGTTCATTTGAATTTCATTCTAATTATTGTAACAATATGGAAATGTTTCAGTCTTACTTTATTAAACATTTCACGAGTGTACTGAACCATGAGCCTGAATAATCTATTGAACTGAATCATGAGTTGACTATATTGTTTCATGCCGAACTTGTTGTGATGTCATCAGACTCTGCATAGAAATAGTACCTGTTGCTTTGTGATTTTCTCTTTTTTTCTTAAAGCAATAAGGCTGATAAAGGCTTTGCGCTTTTTGTGATTTTGCCAGTAAATTATAATTGCAATAAACAATTTTGTGGCCCCATGGTGGCACAGTGGGTAGCACTGTTGTCTCACACCTCTGAGGTTGGGACTTCGAATCTGGGTCTTGTGTGTGTGTGTGGAGTATGCATGTTCTCCTCGTGGTGGCGTGGGTTTCCTCTGGGGTCTCCAGGCTCCGGGACAGGCTCCAGGTACCTGCGACCCCAGTAAGGATTAAGTGGTTACAGAAAATGAATGAATGAAACAATATGCAGTGGTACGTTATTTGATAAAGAGAACAATGTCCCTTACCGACATGGAATTCATACTGAATTCAAATGACATATATAATGAATGTGTATCCAGTTTATAATAGTACTTTCCAGTGTTTTATTCTATAGTGTATTCTAATGCCTTCCCATTTTTAATCCTGACTGGCTACTTTCTGAATTACACAATGTTAACGCTTCTTGCTGTGTGATGACCTCTGCAGCCTGTACAGATTACGCTGCCTGGAAATGTTAAAATTAGCAGACTTGCTGCTTACCATCCCTGATGCCCATTTGTTACACATCCTCAAGTTGTGGCATGCTAAGTTTTGACTAATCTTGTGCAACAGTGGACTGTAGTCCACTCACCATAGTATCGTAATTCAATAAGTAAACTTGTGACACATTGTTATAGCCTTATAATACACAACAACTGGTGAGACCAAGCTGCTCGATATGTGAAGAGATTTGGAGCCTGGTGCTGTAGAGAACTGAGATTTCCTGGGGAGATCAATATGACCGCATCTGTCGAAGCCCTGCTTTAGCTATCAATCACCTCCACTGCAGGAAAACACGAAGGCCCCCAAGCAGTGGCCTCCAAATGAAACTGAGTGAAAGAGCTGGAGAGGGCTGGAGAAAAAACAAGAAAAGGCCGCTTAATCATTGCAAGACTGAAACAGGGAACCTGCAGGGGAAAGGTGACTCCTGAAAGACTGATGAAGTGTTTACCAGGTATGAGTAATAGACAGTTAAATATGAGGTTCCGGTGATACTTTGTACTCCTGCAGTCACCGAGGCTCCTCTCTATTTCATCCTATAGTCCTATAGAATTTTTTATCGTGGCTTTTCCTGTAGTCTTCTGCTTTGGTGCTCTGGAACATTCAGCCTATGAGAAAGTTTCAGCCTATGAGAACACTTTTACTAAAGACAAAGAGCTGCAAACATGTGGAGTTATTACCACTGTCATTTAGCTACACAAGTTACATAATGACATAATTTGTTATAGATATAACTTACATAGGGACTTATATTTGCATTTCAATTACATTATGTATCGAGGGATTCCTGTCTATACTTCAAACTGCAAAGTATAGTTTTTACCCCACAATAACATACAAATCATAGCAAAAATATATCCTCTTCCAGAACCCACACTTTTGACAGTATTTCTCCTATTGTTTCTAGGAGCTATGAGTAAGACATAATTAAATGAAATGTAAGAGGAAGCATTTCAAGGTGTATATGCCATGAGGGACCAGGGAAGGTTAAGCAGATGGGCAGTAAGAAGCGCTGACACATTGCTGAGCTAAGCTAGAAGCTTCTATAGCAGGCTGCATTGGGAAGGAGTGAGAAGTGTGCTTTTCAGAGTCTGGAACATGTCTGCGATCTTAGCATTTCCCTCTGGAGAGGCACTGGCCCTGTGTGTTGATAAAGACGAGACATTTAAAGGAAACAGTTACATGTAAAGCTGCCTTAATGCATGACCAACACAGCCTCCTATTCAATACCTGTACATGCTCATGAAAGTTCATCAGGGCAAGAAAAGAGTACTGAGCCAATGGTGTCACTTATTCATAACTCATATTCGATTGGTGTGCATTGGATTCTGAAAGTGTGTCTGTACGTACATTTATTGGGCATATATACATGCTCTATGCACCAGTATGTGTGTAATATTGAGCACTTTTGTCCTCTGGAGGCACTATGTGCAATTTCTCTGATGGTTAGGATGTGCATTCAGCTTTGCATTTCTGCACAAAAATAGTTCTAAAATGAATATGGTACCATTTCTGTGATTTCTCTGATGATCAAGGTTACGGTTAAGCTTTACTTTTGCATTTATATGCAAATGCTATTTTTAATGAAAACTGAAGCAATCACAGAATATCTCTTTACATACTTGTATAACATTCTTGTCAGCTTTCCGTAACGCTAAGACATTCTCATGCTCTGTGTCATTAGCAGTTACTGAGTTCCAGTGGACAGATAATCCACAGGATGAGTACATACATACATACTGAGGCACAGGGCATGTATATATGCATATAGTGACACACTTCCAGAATCATATGCATGTACATGTTTCGAATACGAGTTGTTCTTGAAAGACATGAATGATTGACACCACTGACTCAGAACTCTTTTTATGCTCTTGGGTTTACAGTATATTCCATACACAGTAGCATAAATCTAGTTATCATTTGTATTATTGGCATAGTACCCAGATATTGCAGGGATATATACTGCACTTCTGCTAAAGCCACCAGGGTTCTGCTTCTTAACTGGCTTTACAGATACACTACTGATAATAAACTGTTCAGCATGGTTTCCCTCTCTGTGATTTCCTTATGCCCTACTTTTTAGACTGCTGTGGGAATATCACAAGCAACATAACGAATGGATGGAGTTTAGGAAAACTCCACAGGAGGTAGAAGTGATGCTAAAATCACAGAGCAGAGACTGCGGTTAGGAGAACTTGAGAATATATTAACAGTGCTCTAATTATAAACTTGACAGTATTCTGAAACCTAGTATTGGCTACAAATAGTAAATCTACAGTATATGTACCAAGTCAGAGATTTAATTAGAATATTTACAATAAACAAATTTAGTATACAACATTGCCTGTTTGATCTCTTGTATTTCCAAGATTTTTATGTACAACATGAAGACAACCAAATAAAATAGTCTGTACAACATGAAGACAACCAAATCAAGCACGCCAAATAAAAGGAAAACTGCTTTTAGCAATGACATTATAAAATGCATATAAAGAATTTCACATTATAGAAATTAGTCTTCTAACTGCATTTCGGCAGCATATAAAGTGGCTGAGGGTGTATTGTTATAAACGGCCGAAACACCCAGTGAAGCCGGGGTACACAACTGATGATGTGTCGCAGGTGTGAAAGTGAATAACAGGATGGAAGTTTAACCACCCCATCATGAGTATGTGGATGTTGTTGTCCACTTAAAGCAAGTGCTGACCTATCAGGGATTGTAACACCTAGTTCTTTAACTCATTGTTCATGGTCCTTTCAGTCATCTCAAAATTATTACAGCATTATACCAGTTCAGCAGTTATGTAATACAACTGTTTATACAACTTTGAATCATGTCAACATTATAAAAACATTATAACAGTACAGCAGCAAAACTGTTAATAGAGTCAGCATTGTTACTGTAGTTACTATGCAAACTTGTTCATAATCAGTCGTGTCAGTGCTGTAACAGCATAATAACAGCAGATAACTTCTCAAACTGTTTATATTCCATGACTGTAACACATATATTGGTGAAATGAAAATGTCTGTTTGATTACTATAGCTTAAGACACAGCACTCTCCACAAGAGTTGACACCTCTGATAAAGATTTGTAAAAAGCCTAAAAATAAATGTATTTTTATTGCACTAGCATATTCTCACACTGAAAAAAGGGAGAAAAAAAATCTACCTTTAACTCGGGTGAGCTTATAATAAAAAAACCTCATTAAGAAATAATTTGAACAAACTCACCAGTGCCACAATTATTGGCACCTTAACATTCCTATAAAATAAATGTAACTGAAGAATTTTTGCATTATTTTTTTAAGTAGATCAGAGTGTCTAGGAACTTTTAATTAGTTCTGGGGTATAAATATGACATGACTCAGAGGCCCATTTCTACAAATGGCTACAAGAAAATAGCTACCTCGCATAAACTTTACCGCATCCACAACAATTAAAAAGTTAAAAAAAACTGGAACTGTGACTAATAAGGCTGCACAGTGAGGAGGATGGTAAGGGAGGTAAACAATTCTCCAAAGCTCACTGTTAGAAAACTGCAGCAAAGAGTGGCATCTTGGGTTCATTCACAAACGTAAATGAGTGGAATTTGCTACGTGCTACTTGGACTTTAACTGAAACCACATACTTTTGTCAGATTAGACTAAGATTGAGCTTTTTTTGCAATAAACACTCCAGATGGGTCTGGTATAAAACAAAGAAGTAATATGGGGAAAAGTACCTCATGTCCACTGTTAAGTACGGTGGAGTATCTGTGATGCTGTGTATCTGTTTATCTTCCAGTGGGCCAGGGAACCTGGTTAGAGTGCATGGCTTCATGAACTCTTTGAGACATTTTGAATAAAAATCTGGTGGCTTCAGCCAGAAAACTGAAAATGGGTTGTCATTGGCCAAATCAGCACAGCAGTTGTTCAAGACACAAAATCAACCTTCTTTTACACCATCTCAGTCCCCAGACCTAAATCCTATAGAAAACCTGTGGGGTGAGCTGAAGAGGAGAGTGCATAAGAGAGGAGCCAGGACTCTGGATGATCTAGAGAGACCATATCAAGAGGAATGGTTAAAGACCCCTCTCTCTATATTCTCCACCTTGTGAAATATTATAGAAGATTAAGTGCTGTCCTGTTGGCAAAAGGGGGTTGTACAAAGTCTTAACAGCAGGGGTGACAAAAATTGTGGCACACATGATTTCATGTAAAAAAATATATTTCTTAATGTGGGATTTTTTTTCCCCACTGAATAAATGTACTCAAATTAAAGGTTGGATTTTTTTTCCCTTCGTGATAAGGTAAAGTGGCATATGGCAGACGCCCTTATCCAGAGTGACTTACAGTCATTAGTTACAGGGACAGTTCCCCCTGGAGCAACTGAGGGTTAAGTGTCTTGCTCATGTGCACAATGGTAGAAAGTGGAGGTGTGCAAGTAACTTTGTGGTCATCAGGTTCACAGCCACATTTTTGTGAAACTGTATACATATTATATGTATATATATATATATAATATACATATATATATATGTATATTACTCACAAATTACTGCTATATTTTCAGTTCCATTAATTAGGGAATATCGTTCGTTATAATCTACATTTCTTTTTTATGTAAATAACAGTCCTATCCTGACTTCAGTTTTTTGTTTAATTGCTCTATATCAGTTAAGGGAATGAAAAGGTAATAAGTATGTAGTATACTGAAGGAATTTCAGGTACACAGTTTGACCTTTTGTTCCTTTGAGAAGACTTATAAATTGTTTGTACAGTGAAAAAATGATTGATTATTAAAACTGTGTTGTTGCACACACAAAATATGTTACATCAATACAATTGCTGTCTTGAAGTTTGCTTAACAGGGTACTACTATACATGTGCTGTGTTTTATCTCTACTATTCCTTTAAGCACTAGATCACAATTTGGAAAAGCTGCAGGTAAGCCAAATCTGAAACACAGATTCTGAAACAGACCTGCAGTTTCTAGCTTGTCACACAAATTTCACGCCAACCTCAGGCCACAGCTATCAACCTCATTAAATAATTTATGAGCTGTTTTCAGCACCTAGGAGCGTTGTTTAATTATAGGGTGTCACTGTGAGCCACTTGTGCCTTTATCATATGTTGAACATTAATAAAACACCAACATGATACAGTGCTTGCCAAATGTCCAGTCAATATTGCATTTTCTCAAGGTTTTTGTGAATGCTGCTGTAAAATAAGGCAGTGAAAAGTCATTTCTTTTTGTTTTACTGCAGTGATTGCTGGTTTTGCTTCTGTAAATAAACATGCTGTATAGACTTTGGGTATCTCTGATATGGGCCAAAATCAGTGGGTCAAAAAGTCTGAACTATCATGTAAAAGATTTAAACTCTCTACAAAGTGCACTGTGTAGGAATTAAAATACAAGCGACATTAAAGTGGCCATTTTTGTCACTTGTGAACACAGTACACAGTGTAAACAGTGTAAAGTTCTTCTCTGCATTTAACCCTTTTACCAAGTGAAGCAGACGGCAGCCAGCGAAGCAGCGCCTGGGGAATAGTGTGTGGCAACAGTACCTTGCTCAAGTACCACCTACTTCAGTGGTGCAGTTATCAGTCCTGAGATTCAAACCCATGCCTATCCGATCAAAGGGGCAACTCTCTAACCACCAGCTGTCCCAAGAAAGTGTATAATATCTCTAACAGAGAGCCACTGGTGATTCAGCCATGTGTGCAGAATTCCATAGTGGACAAACTGTGCACTATTTGGTTGTAGAAACTGTGTAAAGAACATACATAGTGCTCTATAGGGAGGTAGAAAGCCATTACAGATTCAAAGGGCATCCAGACAAATGGATTGAGAGAGGGAAAAATAAAGTATTGGACTGATATTGGTATCAGAAGATACTCAAAAATGCGGTTACAATGCTGATATCAGACGTGGGGTTCCAACTTGCACCTACAGGGTGATGATTCAGTGGGAAGCTTCTTATAGGGAGTGAGCCACTCAAGGGGACTTGTGGCAGCTGGCTGCGTTGACTTGCTGCTGTATGAGGGAGTGGCGCAAGCGAGTTTTAGGTCCTACACTGATGGATTCTGTCCAGGAGGCCTGGCAAACAGAAGAAAGTTGGTGGCAGACAGTGAAGAAACAGCCTCAGACCAGCAGCACACTCAAACCTCAAAAAAGGTGCAATGATAGAGTCCCTGGTGCTCTTCAGGACCTCCCGCTGGAGTCCTGCCGAAACCCACAACCAACAAGAAGGAAGCGAGCCAAGAGTCTCGCATGGAGCACCCCGGTGAAGGCGCCAGCCACGAGGGAAGTTCCTGATGCTCCTCAGGGCCTCCCACTGGCTCCGGGGAATCTCGAGCAGTGCGTTAAGGAGCAGGGTAGCTGGTTGGACAAGCTGGAGAGGTGTGTGGCTAACCTGGTCATGTATTTCGGCCAGCAGCCCACACCAGGCAAGTTCCCGAGCCAGGAGGCGACTCAGCACATCTTGCCTCTCCTCAAGGGTACGCACCCCATCTCACCACTCCTCGCACGTCCCGTCCCGGCGCTAACAAGAACCCCGAGCAGGCCACGAGTGGAGGTGTGGCTCCAGCCACCGATGCGGTGCGAAACGTCGCCCACTGCAGCGTCCAAGGGACCAAAGACCCTGGGACGTGCACAGACAACGTTCCCGAGTGCCGAGACAACGTTTCCGAGCGCCAAGACAACGTTCCCGAGCGGCAAGACAATGTTCCCGAGTGCCGAGGCAACATTCCCGAGCAAAGTGGCTGCCCGCCAGCTTCTCATCCCTGCACCCAGGAGACGGCTGCAGCCTCCCACGCCTGCCCATTTACCAGCACCAGGTAGCGTAACACCAGAGGACTGCGAGGAGCTCCTTGAGGAAGGGCTCCCAGAAGGGGGCCTTGCCCAAGAGAAGGGGAAGGAGCTCCCAGGAGTGGGCTCTGCCTCTGAGGACAGCAAGGGGTTCCCCGTTGAGAGGCACCCCGGAAGGGGCCTTACTCAGGAGAACATGGTGGGGCTTCCCGTAGGGAGCTCCACTCTGGAGAACACAGCGGAGGTCCCCGGAGGGGGCTCCACTCTGGAGAACATGGTGGGACTTCCCGTAGGGAGCTCCACTCTGGGGAACATGGTGGGGCTCCCCATAGGAAGCTCCGCTCTGGAGGACAGGGGGGCGCCACTCACAAGGACAGTGATGATCTCCTGGCTGAAGGGCTTCCCAGAGGGGGCCTTGCCCATAAGGACAGGGTGGAGCTCACGGTAAGGGGCTCCGCCCCAGAGGACAATGTGGGGCTCCCAGTAAGGGGCTCTGCCCCTGACGACAGTGTGGGGCTCACCGTTAGGGGCTTCGCCCCCGAGGACAGTGAGGGGCTCCCAGTAGGGGGCTCCACCCATGAGGACAGACAGGGGCTCCCATTTGGTGGCTCCAACCCCAAGGACAGTAAGGGGCTCCCCGGTAAGGGCTCCATCTGTGTGGGTTGGGACTCACAAGGGGGAGCGTCCCAGGAGACCCACCCAGGCCACCCTAGCCATGCGGAGCGCCGTCCAGGATGTAATCCTGGGAGAGACGGCCGGGTGGGGCTTGTAGGACACTGCCCTTTGCCTCCACCTCCCCCTCCTCCACCTTTGGATGTTTCATGGGTGCCCCGGTGTTGCGCTTTAGGAGGGGGGTGCTGTCAGGTCTGGGGTCAGTGACAATGGGTGGCCGCTAGAGGCCAACCCTTGCTTAACACTAGAACGGCCAAGGGGGTCATTTTTACACCCTGGCATTTTCAAATGCTTGTAGCTCTGTTAAAATAAAACCCCTACATCTTGAAGTTCATGACTTTTCCTAAAATGGCTTTATTAATCATCTAGTGGATTTTGGTGAGTGTGTGATAAAAAGAAAAATAAATACAACCATTTATACCTAGAACAGCCCCCTCATTTAGATCACCGTATACAGCTGTCATTTTTTGCGCCATGCCCCTTTGCTTAGTAATGCTAGACGCTTGTGACATCATCCGACTTTGACAGCGTACCATCGATTAAAATACTGCGAAATTTAAGACATTGATCCGTACAAAATATAGATATTATCCTGGAGCTCTCAAGGCCAGCACAAACACCAGCTATCTTGCAGGTCATCCACATTGAGAAGAGGAGGAATTGCAGTGTAAAGCGCAAGTGCGCAAAAAACAAACCCACAAAAATGTGCATGAAGTGCCAACATGCAATTTGTGGACAGTGCACAGTCAACTTGTACACCGTGTGTGCTGACTGTGAATAATGTGTGTGCGTGCGTGTGTGTGTGAGTGACAAAGGAAGAGAGAGAGGAAGCACGCAGCATTACTTTAAAAATGTATTTTACCTGTTCGACCTAAATAATTATTTATTTGCAAAAATATATATTTTCAACACTTATTTTGTCAAGTCTCCATTATTATTTAAAAAAGACGATGGGAATGAGCCTCTTCACAGCTTCTAGAAATTACATCTTAGACCTCGTTTACACTGCAGGTCTTGAAGCTCAATTCTGATTTGTTGCCTATATCCGATTTTTTTTACCTTCTGTTTACACGTTTTTTTTTTTTATTGTGACCCATATCCGATTTGCTTGTTTACACTTGCTATAGCAAAAGGGGGTTGTTACACTACACAGTAGCCAAGATGGACGAACGAGAAATATGCTTAATGTTAGCTCTGCGATATATGCAAAATTCGGCAAATAACACCATGATTTTGAGGTGGAGAAGAAGGAAAAGGGCGATTATTGCAGCCTGCGCATATGCTTCAGTTATTATGGCCTCGACCATTCAGAGGAACGTCTG
>JBBPCX010068538.1:0-12145 GCA_037974365.1 Hydrocynus forskahlii
CACACACACACACACACACACACACACACACACACACACACACATATATATATATATATATATATATATATATATAGTAAAATAGATTTATCCAAATTGAAGCAATTAACCATTTTTCTCATGGGGAGCAGTCAAATGTGTGTGAGACGAGGTGTGTGCAGGGCAGGTAGAGTAAACGTGAGCAGAGTCCTGCTGGCGGAGCAGACAGCGTGACTCACAGGTGAGATGTTCATGAGCAGCCTCAGACGGGAAGTGAAAACCATCAGCACTGCTGATGCCCCTGCTGACATCACATCTCACACGTTCACAACCCCCCCCCACCGCCTCTCCCACACAGACAATATTCTCACGCCACTGGCCTGGGGACTGAACCCATGGTTTGTATTTGAAAAATTATTAGATGAACATATGAACATAGACCTACTGGATACAACTGAAAGCAACACATGATAATACACACCGATCAGCCACAACATTAAAACCACTGACAGGTGAAGTGAATCACATCATCTCGTTTCTGTGGCTCCTGTCATGGGCTGGGATATTTTAAGCAGCAAGGAAACAGTCAGTTCTTGAAGCTGATGTGTGGGAAGCAGGAAAGAGGATCTGAGCAACTTTGACAAGGGCCTACTTGTGATGGCTAGATGACTGTGCCAGGGCATTTCCAGAAGAGCAGATCTTGTGGGCTGTTCCTGGTATGCAGTGGACAGTCGCTACCAAAAGTGATCCAAGGAAGGACAACCAATGGACTTGTGACAGGTTCATGGGAGCACAAGACATGAGAAGAGCTTCTGTCACACAAATTGCTGCGGTAGTTGATTCTGTCTGATAGAAAGGTGTAAAAACACAGTGCAGGGTCGAGTAACTGCAGACCGGTCAGAGCACCCATTCTAACTCCTGTCCACCACCGAACATGCCCACAATGGGCACATGAGCAACAGAACTGGACCATGGAGCAAGTTTGCCTCACGAATAACCAGTTTCAGTTTATTTACATATTTTCAGCGTACATGTAGTTGAGATATCAGTGATAAGACAGGGATTTTTTCACACTCGTGACAAATTTTTCACACTTGTGACAAATCGTGACAAAGTCCCCACCCAGGAGTGATCACACGAGATGTGTGTTTTCGCTATGATCTCAGTGCAAGCATTCACACCACTTTCCGTCTCCTTTTCCTTCAATACAACACTTTAATTTGGGCGTAACTTGATAAAATGAACCAGTTTTGTCGCTTGATAGACGACAGCATGGGATACTTTCCACCCAGGGTTGGCTCCAAGGTTCGTCTGAAGCAGACCCCAGAGTCCAGCATTTCAGGGATCAGTGCTCTGGACCAGCTCTCACACTCCGCCAAACGTATCAAACTCTCAGAGCAAATGGCTCCAAATCTGGAAAAATGCTACAGTATGAAAATCCCCTTGGGCATGTTTTTTTAATGTGAGGAAGTACCATCACATAGTTGTTTGTGAAGACATAGTAATGGTTATAAAAGCTTATTTTTCATAATCTTTATTTCCTTCTAGTTCCTTCTAGTTGCCTTCTAGTTCCTTCCAGTTCCTTCTAGTCCCTTCCAGTTCCTTCTAGTCCCTTCTAGTTCCTTCTAGTTATATTTGACAAAATGTTGAAAGTGCCCTGAAGAATCATCCATATACCCATAATTGTCCCTCTCCCACCATGTCTTTTTGCTGTGTGTGTAAGAATGAATGAATCATTCTCTGGTACTTTCCTCGCTGACCCCACCTTTGCTCTGTCTCTCTGTGGCGTGTCTCAAACGCTTGCTGAGTAAAGCTGTGACGTTACAGCACCTGATACAACAAGGAAGCACAGAACGCTTCTAGAGAAGTACCTGGGGAAGTTATTTCAGAGGAACAAGAAATAGTTCACCACAGAATCCGTGTGTGTTCGTGTTCTCGTTGTCATGTATTTTCTTTTGTTAACTAAAAGGGCAAACCCTTTTTTTGTTACTGAGTTTGCTTTCTTATGACATATAGGTTATACTTACTATATGACATTTTTTATTACTCACACATATGTGTGACAAAGGAAAAGCCTGAACAAACGAGTGCAGAAACATTAGATATAATACACATGGGGCATCTGTATCTAATGTTTGCATCCCTGGTCCATTGCATGTTTTGTTGATTTTCTGAGTGTGAATGATCACACATTCTCAACAGCGAATAGACTTTTGCATATTTTAATGCACAATTACTGTTTATATGCTGAATGTAACAATTTGCCCCCAAATCTTAAACTATAGATAGCTATGTCTACATATCTACATATCTATATATCTACTTTATACATTGAAATTAAATTGCTGGAAAATGACATTTTTAAGATGGTTACCTGTAGCATATGTGTAGTTTTATCACTTAGTTTGTTATTTGACTGAGGATACTGTGTGTGTGTGTGTGTGTGAGGGACAGAAATGGAGCTTTGCTTGCACAGCTGATGTAACCAGCCTGCTGTTTTGCCGACCGTATCTTTGGTTTTCTCTGGTCTCTTTGCTCAATGTGGATGTGGTAATGACTGTTTCTCCCGGCTTGCCTCAGTGAGGACGTTGGTCCTGAGACTTATAGTGTTTACCCTCGTTTAGACACCATTTGCTTAAGACGCAAATACTCTTTTCTCGAGTGTTTTCCACATGCCTCAGTTCAAGCGGCTCTTCCTCGTGATCCATCACAAGCTGTCCTAGAAACAGCCGAAATGATAGACAAGGTGTCTTCGATGTTATTTGGTGATTTGGATCACGAGTCAAACCAAACCCGTGAGAGGCCGTCCATCAGTGTCAGCCCAGAACCAGACAGACACGTTTTCTCAGTCAGATGATCAGGGCAAAGTTCCTTGAAGTCACAGGTTTCTCTGATGCAGGATCTTTGGACACATACCTGAGGACATACTGTGGCAAAAAAACAAAAAAAAAAACATTTCCCCTTGACCCCAATCTGCCAATCAGCATTTCAAGATAAGCTTGGTTCTTTTTTGCTTTTATTCTTTTGTTTTAAACCTTGTTGAGTGATTAAATAGTCTACAATAAACTTGCTAATGCAGTTTCTGAAGTTGTATGACATACTGATGTCTTGACGTCTATGATATGGGCAAAAGTATGGCATATATCTAAAGCAGCAGAAGCAGCAACCTAGGAACAAAAATTTTATCTGTGCTTTTGCAGACAACAGTGTGTCATATAGTAATAAAAAAACATGTAGACAAGTATATCTGAGATTACTTTGGTTTGGCTAAAAAAACTAATTTACAACATTGACCACTTATCCTAGATGGAGTCGAACAATCAAAACATGTTGGCTGTCCAAACTGTTCCTCCTTTGTTTAAAACTGCAAAGCCAGCACAGCCAAGAAACCCTAGAGGTGTAATAAAGAAATAAAGATGACCGAACAGCGTCCAGCTCTTCACTGAGGTGACATAGGCTTAAGGATGTGGTTTAGGAAGTGGTATGACTTAGCATGATAAGTCATTCTTCTATATTTATGATGAACACTGTCAAAACTGATTCCAGATCAGCACTTCTACCCCTGGGCTGGTTTGTGAAAACACATCCCGAGGTGTAACATGACTGCCCACAGTGCTTGGCTACATGGTGAAGTTTTTTTTTTTCATTTTTGTTCATTTTTTGTGCCTTTTATAGCTCAGAGTGTGTCTAAACAACACCCATACGTCTGCATCACAGAGCTGGATGTAGTTTGAGTGGGTGTAAAGAAGCTTTGGAAAAGATCTGGGTGTCTTTAATTTACAGTCTTTATCAGCTGTAAATTAATGTGGACAAATCTGGAACCCAAATATGTCCTGACTAATCAAATACTGGGAAGCAAGAAACAAAGCAGTTAGAGTTGGTATAAAATCTTCACTGCTATAAATGTACACGTCTGATCATCCAAGTGGTTAGAGTGTGCCCAACTCTTTCATTTTTGTTTTCTATATGTCTGTTTGGTTGATTGGGTAATTGTTGATGGACAGGTTGAGGAGTCGGTATTTACATCCAGCTTCAGAATGACAGTAACTTTAGGTCAAAACTGATTTATTAAGTTTGTTTCCTTATGGGGTTCATGGACTTTTTATTTTTCCAAAGCACTTGTTGACTTTGTAATTGCTGCCCTTTCTTCCTTGATCAGCTGGTTCAGAGGAGCGATGTTTTCCAAGTAGCACTTCTTCACACTTCAGAGTAATTCATTCAAAATGGGAAAATCCCTTGACAAGGACGAGTGTACTGATTTGTACCTAACCTATTGTGTCCCCCCTTTTCAGAGGAAGTTTCCTGTCTGGGGCACATGGAACTGCTTTATTAAGCCATGCTTACAATATTTTAAACACTTCTCTCGAAACTTGTAATAAGAAATACCGATGCTTTTTCTTTTGAGGTGTTGTTCGTTAAAGGGTGTTCTTTTAACTCGAATCCATCTATATCTGGGATCATTTCAGAGGAAGTTCATAATGGAATTGATGAAGGAGGGTTGGTGAGTGTGTGAGATCATCGCTGGCTTGCCGGGACATGTCTGTTTTTCTTGCTCCTCACCTCCGCTGCGGGCCATGGAAAATAAAAACGGGTGGTAACATACATTTACTGACTACATGAAAGACATGATGGTAGTGTAGTGCTGAAAATAGAAATAATAAATGCTGTCTTTGGGGAACAGCCCACGTTACACCTTGCACGTACCTCTCTTCCATGTATGGTTTAAAGTAAGAAAAACCTTCTCTAGAATTATTGTGAAACAACATCTCCGCCATCAGGTTTCTCATTCGTAACCATTACATGAAATAACTTCCTGTTATGTAACTTTTAGAGGCCGTAAGACGTCTGGTTCCTATCACCACCACTGTGAGCAATTTTGAGTAAGTGTCTCTACTACAGAGTGAGTTGTGTCAGATCACTCTGAGTGACAGTACATTTACATTTTTACAATACCTTTTATGTGTATTCCAATACATTTGTGTACTTTTATGTGTATTCCAATACATTTGTGGAAAATATATTGGATTGTGCTGCTTTTTCTCAGCCATATTTTAGTCACTGACATTAAGTAACTACATTATTAAAATGTCCTGTCATGTTGGTCTTACAAACTTCAGTTCCTTCATCAGTGTTTGCTCCATATCCTAAGAAGCTGCAGTCTGTAGAGAATTCAGTGTGTGAGGAGTTTTATATCCTGACACTTCTTTGGTAATTATTATTTCTCTGAAGCAACTATCTGTACATGAAAATGTAGTATATGTTTCTGTACTCCACTGTTTATGCTTCTGTACTCCACTATACAACCAGCATACAACTGGCACTCATGCCTAGTGACTAATAATCGCTCTGAACAGTGTAGGAACTCTGCACTGGCCCTGAACTCCATGAGGTGTTGCCCGTCTGTATTTTTTTTTCCCAGTTGCAGTTCTGAGTCACTTATTTCAACCAGTTGTTTTGATCTTTGGACTTCTTTGGATTTTTGCCCCAGCTTGTAGTTTTTTTTTAACTTGTTTGCTCCTTTTTGAATGTTGTTTCCTGCAGAGGCTTCCATCCATCCACCATGATCCTACATTACGAGTGAATTATTATTAAATGCCTGATGATTCGGTATGCTTATCACATTGTTTGCAGTGCTTTTCTTGATTTTTAAGTTTTGAAAAGTAATCAGCAGGAGAGTGAATAACAGTGGGTCAAGTATGAGTATGTATTTGATTGTTGTTGTTGTTTTTTATGTATATCCTCCATTTTTAAATATCACTCGGACCCGTTTATGACACAATTTAAAGAACCCATAATTAAGGAATTTGCTTTCGAGTAAGGAAAATATACATTTCAGTTCAGTTTATATAAACTGATAATTTAATTTCCAGTGCATATTCATTACTTTGCAGTTAATTGCTTTGTGGGGGTTTTGTGTTTACATTATCACCACCTATACATTTTTCTGCTAAAAATGTGCTCCATTTTTTATTTCATACAAAATAATATAACTGTGGAGTGTGGGTCCTCACATTCTATGAATTTGTTTACAGCCCCAAAGAGCATCAAAATTACAATATGGTATCTAGTCTCTTCCAGAGGTTCCGTGAAACGGTTCCCCACTACATTCAAAAATAAAGTTACAAAAAAGGTCTTTGGAGTGATGCCATGTAAGAACCAATTTTAGTTCCCTAAGGAACCTTTGAATGGATGTTAACCACTACTGTGAAGGAGATTTACGAGTGTGAAGAATCCCCTTAAAATTCATAAAATGCCCTTAAAGTTCTAAATCAATTATTTCCTTTTCCCCAGACCTATCTCTCCAAGCTAAGAGCCACTTCACTGTGTGAATCTCGCCCGCACTGACTTGCACTCTCACTTCAGGACACTATTATAGCTCTCCTTGTCCAGAATTCCCCTTAGTGCTGCAGGCAGTTTGTTCAGTTTAATGAAGCCTGAACAGAACATTGTGTGTAGATGGTCCCAGTGCTGACTCACTGGCCACAGGCCTTCACTGTGGTGTTTGAAGAGCCTGCACTTAAATGACGTAGCCCCCCATAAGTGTGAGAACCTCCCACTTCCTCTCACATAGACCACGGTACTCACTCTCACGCCACACACGTATGTTTCTATACCTTATTTCCTCACATCCTATGTCTCAAGGATCTCTCTCAACAAAGTAGAACAGCCCATATAGGGAACTGGTAATCAGGGGCAATACTAGTAACCAAAGTATTTGGATATTCTACATTCTCTTGAGTTTCAACTCGTTTATCAGGCTGATGAAGAGTAAAGATAACATTTTAATCAAACTTTCCTTTGAAAGCCATGTTAGCCATACAGTTGACCTGTTTGTTCCACCTCAGAAACATTAGCTGGTTTCATCCTTTGCTCTAATTTTCCTCTGCTCAAACTCTCATCCATATTTTAGTTACACCTAGATTTGAATAGTGTCCTCTTTGGTCTCCCCACCAAAACAATAAAGAAATGTCCAGAATTCAGCTGCCACCTCCTCATCTGGACTACATTCCCAGAGTTCCACTGGCTTCCTGTCCAACAGTGTATTCAGTTTAAACTTCTACTCTTCAACTACAATTCTCTCCACAGCCTGGTTCCATCATATCAGCTGGTCTTCTTCATAGTCACTCAAGGCAGCTGGCAGTGATGGTGTATGGTGTTTCAGGCAGAACAGAACTACAGAGGAAACTGACCACACAGAGGAAAGGGAAATTCAGAATATGACTCTTCTTTGTCCTGATGGTTTCTCCTAGACATGACTGAGCACCGTTTAACATCAATAAGAGATTTGAAATCTTTTCTCATACGTCTTAAGTTCATCTCCTGAGAAAGAGTCTTCCTCTGATCTCATCCTGATCCCAGTTTAAGATCTTAAAATGAAACTTTTCTCTCACTGCTCTGATCTTTATTGTCTCAGATCATCAGATCTTCAGTTAAACCAGGAGATACAAAGGAAAACTTGGTGAGCATTTAAATGATCTTGTAGAACATCTGAAATTTGTGATCAAATTCAAGTCTCGCCTACCAACGATAGTCAGTTTCGATAGATAAGGTTGTGAAAGAGAAGAAACTGAGAAGCCGATGAGAATAGCAGAAGAACTTCTGTCTTAAGTTGATTTTTTCTTTTGCTCCTTATTTCTCCTAAAGGACGGTTTAGGAGAAACTAGTCAGACTTGAATAATCTTCATCTTAGACGATGATTTATTTCTGATGAGACAAAGAAAAGACAATTGTGAGCAGCAAAATCTTCCTCTGTTTCATGTATCCTGTGTCTCATGTATTTTGTCCTTGATGTAAGATAAAATTAAAAACACGGAGCCCACAGGACTGTAACCAGTGTATAGTCAAATCTGATGATAGTCAAATCTGATGATCGGCTGCTTCCCCAGCTACTGCTTGTTAGCTTCACAATTTGGAAAATGAAAGCAAAGAAAGAGTGCTACACTGGGCTAAGTCAATGGCTAATGCTTAGCCCAGCATAGCACACCTTCTTTGCTTTCATTTTTCATTTAAAGAGTATAAACAAGGTAAAAATTGTAATTTGCAACAGAGAGGGAATAAAAATGCCATAAGGAGTAAAATGCTCACATTGAAACAAAGTCAATTTATACACACACACACACATATGCTGTAAACCCTCAACATTCGCGGGGGTTACGTTCCGAGAGCACCCGCGTATAGTGAAAAACCACGTTGTGACGTAGTAATAAACGCCTAAAAATACCTATTTTCATTGAGTAAACCCTAAATATGCCCCCAAATATGTTCCCAAAACACTTTAATTTTATTTAAACTCAGCTTAATACATTACCCTTAAAGAAAATGTAAAGGTAAATCCGTATCTGTACTGTACAGTTTACACTGAACTCCTGCAGTGCTAGAATGTAAATACTAGAACTCCTGCAGTGCTAGAATGTAAATAGAATGTAAAATGTAAATTTTTTTTTCTTTTGACAGGGTTTGTTAAGGTGTGTAACTTAACTGGCAGTAACTTGGTTTAATAGCGGACGTTGATTCAAGTTTAGCTTTACAGGTATGAAGAACAGACGTAGACGACTTGAGCTCTGATGTACGTCGCTCTGGATGAGAGCATCTGCTCTTAAACGTAAACGTGAACTTAACAGAATCAAGGTTTTGACATGGCTAATCCCAGTCTCCTGTTTTAAACCCCACAGAAAACATGTGAGGAGAGCTGAAGAGGAAATCATGGACGCTGGAGGATCTGGAGAGACTCTGCATCAGTGAGTGGTCTAATAATGGAGCTTTTCCACTGGCACACGGAACCGTGCCACACCACAAACAAATGTTTTTCCATTACAAATAAAGCGAATCGTACCCGGGCCGATCCTGAGCTGCTTGATGGCCAAGCTGACTGCATCAATGGTTTCTGATTGGTCAAAATGTTGTCATGACAACAGATGGACTTAGAAAAAGGCAATTGTATTTTTTTTTTTTACACACACAAAAAAACAACAAAAAAACAGAGGTTATTACCAGGACCAGGAGAACAAGTTTTAAAAACTTTAAACCCCAAACAAGACTATAAATAATAAAAGATCACAATAAAGAGAAAAGAGTAAAGAGAACTGCGCTGCTGACGCGTCAGAAGGTGTCCACATACTTTTGGCCATATAGTGTATCTATCTGTATGCATTTTGATGGTTCTGAGTGTAGTCTGTGTCCTCCACTGGCATGGACCTCAGGGGCCCAGGGTAGCTGATCATGAGGCTGGGCATAGAGCTGAGCGGCTCCTGTGCATGATTCCTAAGGTGCCCCTCTTCTTTCACGGGGCGAGGCAGATCACAGGACAGGTCCATGGGGATCTCGTGTTTCTGCTGCTGCAGGGTCTTGATGACTTCCTGCGACAGGCAATGAGGCTCAGCAGCCTGCTCATCTAAACAAAGACCAGCATAAAAGTGCTCAGAACACTCTGAAGACTTAACTGAAGAAATGTTCAACCCGCATGAGGGCCCACACTTCGTATACTCACTAATCAAAGTACAGTTTAATAATAATAACTGATTAAGTTGTAGTAATTTCTGAATGGATGAACAAAATCTTGCCATTAATAAGTGAACAATAAGCTGAAAATATGGCATATACAGTGTAATGCATGTAGCATAGAGTATTGCATATATCATAGTGTATTTACTACAAAACATTTTTAGAGTACTTACTGGAAAGTTTTATTTTGAAATATACTATATATCAAAATATATACTATATATACTATATAGTATAATATATACTACAGATATATACTATATTTTACATAGTTCTTGTCTGACATGATCAACAGTTTTCTGATTCTGATAGTGCTTGAGGAGGTAATCATTAATAATAATAAAGGTCATATACATCAAAACTAATAAGAAATGAAAACAAAACAGGGCCTGGTGGACTGCATTCTCTGTGCTCTGTTTGGGTCCCAAAAAAAATTCAAAGAGGCATAAAATATCCAGGATTTGGTTTTGTATTCATGTTGTCATCTGGAGGGCCCATGCTGCCCCCAATGTTTTCTTTTTTTGAAAACTGAAATATGGTCACTGGAAAATGAAGGAGAGTAACAGTAACACTCACCGTCAAGGAGGATGAGGCGGTAGCGGTTTCGGCACTCGAGAGAATTCTCCAGGATGTGGCTGAGGGAGGTGTAGAAGAGCAGGACCTGCTGTCTCCTGTCCCACGCACTGAACCCTGCAGCGCCGTCCTGGGACATCTGGTACAGAGTCAGCAGCGGAGTGGCGTACTCTGCCACGCAATAATAGTGCTGGCACAGAGCGAGAGAGAAGGAAAAAAAGCATCAATAGAGGTGGTGAGGGTGGGCGAAAAAGCAGGATTCATATTATATTTGTATTCTATTTGTATTCATTTAATTATTAGTACTACTTGTATTTTGTATCGCACATTTATGCACAAACTAATTCCCAGACAAATCCATATTCCACTGTAGTGCACTTGACCAACCAAGTCATTCTGGTTTCAGTGTGATGTGGCGCCCTCTGTGGGTGACAATAAGTAACTTTCTCTGGACAGTCATGGGAGTGTGGGGTTTGCAAATTGCCTTTATGCAGTTTTATCTGTATTCACTCCAAGTTCTTTCTCATTTCTCTAATGAAGTTTTTTGATCATTTTCAACGTTTCAAATGTAAATAGTTTTAAACTGAAACATCTCTGTGTATTTTCTTGTTGTTTCAAGAACAATTATACTTTGGTAGCACTAAAATGGTCATGACATAATTGAAACAAATTGAACTGAACTGAACTCAATTGAATTGAACTGAATTAAATTAATCTGATCTCTGAACTGACTTAAAATGAACTAAACTGAACTGAACTGAATTTAAATTAAACTGAACTGAACTGAACCCAGCTTAACTCAAGTGACCTACAACTGAAACTTCTCCATGTATTTTCCTCTTTCAAGAGCAATTATAACTTGACTTGACTTAAACTAAACCGAATTAAAGCTGAACTGAACTCTGAGCGGAGATGGACTGACCCGGACCAAATTAAACTGACCTCTGAACTGAGCTAAACTGAACAAAACTGAACATGAACTGAACTGAAGTGTAATGGCCCTGAACTGACCTGACCTGAACTGAGTTTAACTGAGTTTAAACTAAACTGAACCGAGCTGACCTGAATTGAATTCAGCTCAAGTTAGCTGAACAGAACTGGACTCAGCTGACCTGAACTAAAATTGACTTGGACTGGGTGAGTCAGCTGAACAAAGAAATATTGAAACTAATTCACAGATTGAGAACTGATACTCCAAGTTCACACGTGTCTGTTCTGTGAGACAAGCTGCAGTTTAGTGTTTTACTGGACTCAGTTTATCACTTACCGAGGTCTTGATGAGTCAAATTGTTTAGAGCATGAGGAAACAGTGAATAGTGTGGTGGCTCTCAAGCCTTGAATTTTGGACCAAATGTTTCTGGAGAGCCAGAATTCAAGGCTTGCTGGATCTCTTCTTACACTTATCTCAATTTTTTGAATGTTATGGCCAGAGTCCACAGTTTGGTCATTTCCTGGCTTGAAACAGGTTCAACTTGACTGAAGTCATTCAATGTGTCAGTCCATTATAAGGTTTATAGCAGGAAAATAAACATGTAGTCCTTCAGGACCACTTGTTTTAAAAAGCCCTGTAAAATGTGCTATCTCTCAGTGCTCACCTCATTGTTCTGGTCTGTGATTTTGTAGATGCTGTGCTTGTAGACCCTCCTCCTGACCCCAGCCCGGTCCAGCTGAAGCTCAGGCAGGTTCTTGTGGAAGCGCACGTTATGGTCCACCTCCTCCAGCTTGTTTGGGGCCACTGCGCTCAGGGGCAGCAGGATGTGGAGGCGGACGGAGCTCAGCAGCTCTCTGTTCTCTCTGCAGAACTTCCTTATCTGCTCCTCCAGCTCTGCAGACACATTTCACCTCTCTATTTAGATCCAGCAATTCAAATGTACCTGGACAAGGTTCCACGTTTTATTAAAATCCAGTGAATATGTCAGCAATAGTTACGCAAGAGTACAGATTGTATGGATAAACAAGACACTTTTCTTTCAAAGGTGACAACTTACTGAATTTATTATTGAGGGTATCAAACAACACACACACACACACACACACACACACACACACACACACACACACACACACACACACACACACAAACACCCACACA
>JBBPCX010068539.1:0-12144 GCA_037974365.1 Hydrocynus forskahlii
CTCTCGTTTTCTTGCTCTCTCTCTCTCTCTCTCTCTCTCTCTCTCTCTCTCGCGCTCTCTCTCTCTCTCTCTCTCTCTCCCTCCCTCCCTCCCTCCCTCCCTCCCTCCCACTGGAAATTGAAGCAGTTTTTACGCAGCTGTAGTGTGGAGAAAAACCTTTGCTTTAGTGCTACAGCTTGAGGGGATTTGGCATCTAATTCACGTTTACGGTAAAAAAAAACACGCTCATCAAAAAACATTTTCGCACTGAAATGGCAAAGACCACAAGCTTCTGAGGAACGCTTAGGGGGGCTCGCTTTTCAGAATGTTGTATCTGTACACACACACACACAAAGCTTTCCTGCTGTCTGCCGAGAGCAGTGTCTGTGAGCATGTCTGTGTAAGTGTGTACGCCTTCCATTCCTGTATTGATGGCCTGTAGAGGGATCTGAAAGGATAGTCGGAACTCATGCTGATGGATTATGAAAACAGATCAATGGTCAGATACACGCAGAGAAGGCCCTGCAAAGGCTTAATGCCAAATGGTAGAACATTGCTGTGAGGATTTGATTGCATTTAGCCTCAAAAGTATTAGTGGGGTCAGGGACTGATCACAAATGCCACTATGTTTTTCTATGGAGATTGTAAAAACAGTGTGTTTCTCAATTGGCAATGAATGCCTAATAGGAAGCATTATGTCCTAATAGATTAGTTTGACAACAAGCAAGCAGACACTTAATGGAGTCATGACAGTTACACTGAAAATGTTAAGTGATGAACTACAGCAATGTATCCATAAAGGCCCAACTGTACTGTCAGTTTGACAGTGCTCAACACCATTAGATCAGAGCACTGGTATTCACTGCCTGTAAATTTGACAATGCTCTATGGTAATTGGATCAGAGACTTTTACCCCGTTGTAGTCATTGCAAGTTCTTACCAACTAGCTAGGTCTGCCCAGTCGCCGACACTGGCAAAGTGAAATCGAAATGTTTTTCCTCCAAGACACATGAAACAGAACAACCTTTTCAATCCGCTGTTAATGCGACAGCTCAACACGCTTGGAGGAGAGCAGGGTGGGTGTGGCCTAGTGGGTAGGACACTTGCCTCTGCACCAAGAGGGCATGGGTTCGAATCCTACCTTCAGCATACTACCACTGGATTCCTGAGCAAGTTCCCTCAAACCAGTTGCTCCAGGGAGACTGCCCCCTGTAGGTAGGGAATGGAAGCCGCTTTGGAGAAAAGTGTCTGCTAAATAATGTAAATGTGATGATGTTTCTTTCTATGACACCAGCTAACAGAAGCTCCAGGCTAGAATCACGCTGAGCGGGAGGGTTAACCCCTAGAACATGAGTGGCATGTATCCATGCTAGAAGTGCAACAGATGGTAAACTGTGATCATACAGCTAATCAACTCCTTATACGGATGTTCCCCAGTTTTGCATTGATGCTCGAGGTGTCAGATGTCATGCTGTGTGGTGTTACTATGTCATAGAAACAAAGTTATTCTAATTGCAAAACATGTAATAATAATAACCAGTACTGGGGTTTTAAAAACGGCATCACAAGCAGATGCCCATAGGTCTTAGAAACAAATAGAAAAAAACATAAGATCTTTCAGGAAATTTTCCGCCCACGCGTGGGTGGGGAAATCCCGCAGAGGGAGGGGCTCCGGGGAGAGGCCGAGTGTCCGAGCACTGTAGGAGAACAAACACCGGTTCTAGGAGGTTTTACCCCATTTTATTTGTTGTAATCATGTTTTTCTTATATGCTCTGAGTTCCAAGGGTTAAGAGTGAAGACTATGATGCTCTCTTGATCTCCCAGCCCAGATCATCTCCTGACAGTAGAGTCAACTCTTAGACGGATACATCTCAGCCCCAACTGGACAAATCTGAAGGAAAATTGTTGTGTACTACTTGGTTGCAAATCCTTTGTAATCCTTTACTGCCTGACATATATGACCTGTAGATATTATCAGATATCAGTTGCTGGTCATAAATTGTGTCATTTTACTTATGGACTGTACTGTAGTCTAATCTCTGAAACAGGAAATTTATTACCATGTGCAAGCTGATGCCTCTGAAGCAAAGAAGCATCCCATTGTTCCTACAGTTTGTTGCTTTAGAAACAAGATCCTATCGTTCCTCTTTTTTAATGACTTGCATTGATTAGCGGGAGATGTTGCTCATTGTTTGCTGACCTGAGGTCAGTGTGGCCCACCCTGCTGCTGTAAAACAGCAGCCCACACTGCGGCCCACGGCCCAAATATAGCAGTCGTGCTCAGCATCACTGAGTAAGCACAATGGAGTCACCAAAATGGATCTCGCTGAGTTTTTTCTGCTTTCATCAACCCACGTCCCGATTGAGAAATAATGGAAAAACCTTTCCTATGTACAAAGTCTCAGGTACCTGCAATAATATATAAAACACATAGATTGTGTTGTTTCACATTAATATTACTAAATATATTATAAAAACACAAAAAAGAATAAATACTAATAACATTATACAGTAAATAGAGATTTTATGTACAGTATATTACGTGAAGTTTGTCCCGTGTGTAAGCCCAGTACTAGGCCTCGTCCACACGGACGTCTGAATCTTGGATAAATGAATGCGCTCTGAATGCCGTACGCGTTTTTGTTGCGTTTTGTATCTGCGCTTGATTGACGTCAGTGCGGCGTTAGAATGGCGTTCGTCTGACGCTGTTTAACTCCAGTCTGCAGCCCAATGTGTAGTTCCGTGTTTTCACCTGTGGGGGCAGTAATTATTCTCTCCAGATTGTTTACATGTGGGACATCTTGATTTGTAGTTCTACATTGTAAAAATGGATCCTTACAATGTAGAACACTGGAATCATGGGACATATTCGGTCCTCCAGAACATCAACTGAACGCCATGTAAACGCAGTACCGGTGTTTTCATTGTGTTCGTCAGGATTTCAGCAGAAATTGACGCCAAGAAAATGTTGCTTGCAACGTTTTTTTGATGCCACTCGAACGTGCAGCCGCCCGAGTGCCGGGGCCGAACGCCCGTGTGGACGCTGGGACTCGCTCCAATGAGCAGAAAAACGGTCGGCGCTCAGTCCGCGCTCACCAGGCGCCACGAGTGCCTGAAAACGCCTGATTCAGACGCCCGTGTGAACGAGGCCTTACTCACTGGTTTGACTCAGTCAGTCCTTCATTAATTTAAATCAGGAGCTACTTTGGAATTTCACAAATCCAAACAACGGCTGGAGGAACCGAGGAGGAATCTGGAACCTGTGTTCTCCTCACCAGCTCACACTATATCCACTACAAGCAAAATAAATCTTGAAGCTTTTTTCTGCTTTCTTGTTTGTCTGTATTTGTTCTAATGTTAACTTTGCTGGCGGAAAGACACTTTATCACATGCTGAAAAAATGTCTTTAAACAATTTGCACAAGACTTTTACAGAGTACTGTGTATATCAATGAAATATCTGTTTCCTCCATTCTGGAACTTCAGTGTGGCTATACAAAGCTCTGGATCAATGCAGACACGCTGAGAAAAATGGCTTTAAACAGTTTACATAGGTGCTCAAGACTTTTGCACACTACTCTGTGCCACATAAAGCAGACCTGAATCAACAGCCTAATCTGATTCTCCCGTCTCTGCATTACGCTGGGATGAGATTAACTAATCTGACGGAAGGACGGTGAAGTGATGCTGGCCAGACGCAGGAAGTCCAGACCTCTGGACTGTGTCACATCATTCGAAAACTGGTGGCTTCCCGTCTATGGAAGAGAGACACACACACACACACACACACACACACACACACACACACACACTGTTCATATCAGCAAACATTACACATTTATTCTCAAATCAGGATCAGTGGGCTTTCTGGTCATGACGATTTCCATCAGGCCATCCCAGACGTATAAAAGATGACAACACGTCCAGGCCTTTTGTTTATTCCTCTAATCCAAAAACAATTTACCAGATTAACAACCATCCTCTTTTTCATAAGAACCATTATATGGTTGATGCCAAACCACAGCCTAAATAATCTGGGAATCCTAATGTCAGCAGTAGGACAGTTTCGGCACAGATGGGCCAAAGGGATGCAGCAAACAAATGCACGAAGCAATATGGGTCACCATGGGGGGTTTAAACGCTGGAAGGATGGAGAACAGTTGTTTTTGGGCGGCTTTAGGTCAGAAATAATGCAAAACATTATCAGCAATTTCCAGCCATCGTGAGCCGAACAGTAAACATCTAGATTTGGGGAATCTAGGGTGTGGAACTGTGGATAGTTTGATCGATATCTAATGCTTCCAATGCTGCTGTCAGGAAGACCAGCTTCCACACTCTTAAAGGACTATTTAGGTCTATAACGCAAATGCTAACAATGAATGAAAGCAAATAGTCTGAGTACCATTGTTCAAATGATATTGTGGTAACTGAGCAACATTTGCGTGTAGGATTGAACTGTACTACCTTTAAATAATTAAGCTACTCGTGGTTCTTTGCAAGAACTGTTTTTCCTTTATAAATGAGGTGTATGAGTGTGAAGAACCTTTTTAGGAACAATGCAAAGGTTCTTGAAAAAACCCTTTAGTAACCTCAGTAATGAGTTATTATTGGTTCATTATGAATGTGCAGTTTATAATGTGCTATTTTTCTGGTGCATTATTACTGTTTTTGTCAGTGCCTGTCACTCCATCACGTACCTGTGTGTATGTAAATATATATTTTACTATTTTACTTTGGCCCACTCATGAATAGCCTAAACGCAAGATAGCTGAAATATTATATAATTAAAAATCTTCTCTCGTAAAACTAGTGAATTCAAGTACATTTTAATATTCTGAACGAAGTGCATGAACAAAGTGGAGGACCCGAATTCAGTCCTCTAGAAGTGGTCCAGAAAGTGGACCAACAGAAAGGGAACTCAGTTCTTTTTCTGTTCACACTTTAAGTTCCTTATCCAACCTGCCGCCGCTGTCTCTTCACGTTCACCATTCTTGGGATTTTTTTCCACATAAGAGTAGATGATTAAAAGCTCTACCAAACTTCTACATTTTCCACAAAGATCGTTCTTCAGCGGATGGAGAGCAAGAATAATTTCAGTCTGAGCAGCTTGGTAGAGAAACTTGATCTTGACAAGAATCTCTAAGTCCCTTTATTTCTGTATTTATTGGGTTTTTATTTTTTTATGACCGAGTCTAATCCAATCTGGCATGTGCAGGCTGCGGTTGCGTCATCATTGCATCATCACTGTTTCAGTCACGTAAAAAAAATAAAATAATAATTTTTGGTGGCCGAATTTTTGGTGCATCCCTAATATATATATATATATATATATATACATATATGTATATATTCTGACAGCTGTGCAATTCTCTCCTCACAGTTTATGACTGGTCTTTCTTCCAAAACCGTGTCCATGGAGTTGAACCAGCAGTTTTTCTGTCCAAGCTGCTTTTGTTATTGTGGGGTTTTTTTTATGGTCCTGTTTGCTTTTTTTAAATTTCTTCTCGACATTGTTCAGCCATGCAAGGAAAACCACGATATCCTGGTCCACTTTCGCGCTTCTCACAGCATTAAAGATCAATTTTAACTTTAGGTCATAGAAAACTCCCACTGAAATTTATCTTCAGCCCAAATAGACGGCAGTACTTCCCAGTTGTTCGTTTTTTTGTATCTGCATTGTTATTTATTTTTTGCTTTCAGTGTTAAAATAACAATGGCTTCTTTCCCGTTCCGTCCCATTCCATTGTGACCAATCAGAAAGCAGTGACATGGCCAGCTTGGCTGCGGCCCGCTTTTGGCCCTGCCGTTGAGCAGCTCTGCTACGGTTCAGGTACGGGCCGCTTTATTTGTAATGAAAAAGTATTTGTTCGCAGTACGGCACGGTGCCTTGGGCCAGTGGAAAAGAGCCATAAAAGTGTTTTCTATTAAGAATGTTCTTTGAAGTCTTCTGTGGTCAGGTATGGTGAAGGAGGGTGGCCAGTGGGCGGGGCCTACATGTAGCCTGGTGACATTTAAGATAATGCTCCATGCACATTTGCATGTGTGTAAGTGTTTATGTGTGTGTGTGTTGGGGGGGGGGGGTGTTCTTGGAAAGCAGGGTTGCCATGTACTCAGTGTATTTTCTCCTCTCTGGCTCACCTACCACAGATCTGTGCTGGTTTCATTGTAGAGGTCTATTCATTCACTGGCTTATTTGGCAGATAATTACAGCCAGTGCACTTAGCGCGGGGATGCTGTCCGCTGCCAGCCAGACGGGCTAATGGGCAGAATGAATGCTCACTGTAACGGGCTCGGAGCCATTTTCAGCCTGGAACAACTTCCCCTCGTTTTCTATTCATTCTGCTGCAAAAATACATTCAGTCTCTGGCAGCCCTTCTCTTTCTCTCCACGCCTCTCAGAGTCTCTCTTAGTGTCTCTCTCTCTCTCTTGCTCTCTCTCTCTTTCTTTCTCTCTTTCTCTCTCTCTTTTTTTCTCTCTCTCGTTCCTTCACGTCTCTTTCTCTCTCTCTCCCTCTCTTTCTCTCACTGTCTCTGTCTCTCTCTTTCCTTCACATCTCTTCTTGATGTATCTGTTTCTCTTTTTTTCTTCTCTTTCTCTCTTCTTCTCTCTCTCTGTCTCCCTTGCTGTCTCTCTCTTCCTCTTTATCCCCATCCAGCCCTCCCTCCCTGACTCTCTCTTGCTCTCTCCTTCTCTTTTTCTCTTTCTCTTTCTGTCACTCTCTACCTCTATCTTACTCTTTTTCTCCCCCTTCACATTTCTCTCTCTCTCTCTCTCTCTCTCTCTGTCTCTCGTGCTATTTCCATTTTCCATTGGTCTTTCTCCCTATTTCTCTGTTTTTCCCTTTCTTTTGCTTAACACTCTTAAGCCCTTTCTCCATCCTTCCTTCCTTCTTGCTCTTTCTCTCTCCCTCTCTCTCTCTTTCCCTCTCTGTCTTTCTCTTTCTCCCTCTTTTTCTTTCTCTCTCTCTCTTTGTGTAACTGCCTCTCTCTCTCTCTCTCTCTCTCTCTATCTGTCTCTTATCCTAAACAGCCCCCCACTTCCAGCCCCCCACTGCCAGGCTTGTATCCTTTGTTTATTTTTTTCATGTTGGTTTAAACATGAGTCTTTTTCTGTACCATGTCTGCCAAGGTCTGCTGTAAAATTCATTGACAGGTTCTGTGTGTGTCTGTGTGTGTGCGTTTGGCAGCTGGCTGAGGGTAAATGGAGAGGCGTGTGTGCTCTTTCTTGCTGGCGCTGCCGTGTGTCTGGCACGCTGGACCGGCCCGGGGTGAGCTGGGCAGCCTGCACTCTGGCCAGCAGAGCCCAGTGCCCAGTTCCAGCCTGGCACAGAGTGGGCACTGTCCGATGACATCTGTTCCCTGGCTCAAATGAAGACAGCTACAGGCGCCAAGACCCTCCATGACCCAAAAGAATGAACTTTAGATAAGTGAGAAAAACACACACACACACACACACACACACACACACACTCATTTGCCTCGTCTCCCATTGAAGGATATTGTGACCTGTTAACAGGGGTGAATACAAAAGGTGAAAGTTTGTCCAACTCAAGCTTGGACCCCCAAAGTATGAATTTCATTTGCATCCCATTATTTGAAGCACTTATCTGAACCAGGGTCTGGAGGCTGGACCTTCTCCCAGAGTTCATAGGGTGAAAGGTGAAGAAACACCCGGGACAAGTGGCCAATCAATCAAACACACTCAGTCATACCTAAGAGCAATTTAGCATCTCCATCTGATGAGCATGTCTTTGGGCTGTGGGAGGAACCCAGAGCTCCCAACAGATAAGGGGGACCAAACCCAGGACCTTCTTGCTTTGAGGCAACAGCGCTAACCGTTGTGCAACCATGCCATCCAGCATGAATCTGATGGTTAGGACAGTAAGACTGGGCATCTCTTATTGTTTGTACTGGCAGAATAATACATTTTAATGTCTTATAAACAAGCCTAAAGTTAGAGATGAAACCGTGAGAAAATCCGAAATGATTGCACATCTGCTATGGTAACTGTCGTTGTTCCTAGGTGGTTTCGAAGGGTGCAGCAGTTACAACTTTAATTTTTTTTTATTTCTGCGAGGGAACTTTTCGAGGCAGATGTCTGGTTCCCTTCACCTCCACTGTGAATGAGTTCTGACTTGCAGCGCACAGTATCTTTTAGAAGATACTGTTGAAGTTTTTTGAGGTCCCGTCCTGTTGCAAGATAAATGAAATACAGAGTTTGTGCTGACCATGAAAACATGACTCAGCGGACTCTCATTCATTAACATACACACATCCTCAGTACATCTCATCTCCTGTCCTGATTTAAACCTGGCCACCATCACCTCAACACGCCCTCTCTCTTCACATCTTCACACCACGACAAAGAATCCTGCCGCACTCAAGACGGGGACGAGGCTCAAACCACACATTGCATGATTTATAGATAGATTTGCTACTGTATAGTGCATATTTAATTTTTTTTCCCCGCACATCTACCCACCTACACTCCCACATAAAAACCCATCTGACTCTAATTGAGAGGCGTTCAGTTGCTGAAGGACGGGTTATGAATAAGTCATCTATGAAACTCAACAGGAACTCTTTCAGTGCCTGGACCCCTTGTGAGCTGACCTCTAGAACTCAGTGCACGCCCACGTTTGCTTTCCCTGTCGCTAACAGACTCACTCACACACACACACACACACACACACACACACACACACATATATATATTTCCTGTAGTTCAGAGCAAAATATAGCAAAAGAGGATGGATGAAAGTGTTGCCTCCTCCACCACCTGACACACATAGTCACTAAATGTATACACACACACACACACACACACACACACACACACACACATATATATATATATATATATATATATATATATATATATTTAGAGAGAGATATAGATAGATGATAGATATAGATATACATAACACATACATATACACAAACAATACAAATCTTGATACTTCTGCATTTATTCTAATGTTGCCAGCAGAAAGACGCTTAATCACACGCTGAGAAAAATGGCTTCAATTAACGTAGGTGAGTTTTGCACAATACTGTACATGTAAATACGTAGTAAGTGTCATTTGCAATACGCATGCATTCAGACTTTTAACATGCAAAAACAATGCAGTTCTACCATTAAATAGAGACCATAAAATATTCTGTAGTCATGACAACTCATGATGGTCATAATGGTCATGTTATGAATCGTTCCAGAACATGACAGCGAGAGATAGTTACATCTCACTAACTGGAAAGGCACCCCTACAGAACAAGTTAACACACTCTCTGTCCACCCTGTCTCTCTACGGGACTGCTGCACGTGTTCTCCTCCTCTCTTCTCCTCTCCATGGACAGCATATTAGATATTTTTGTAACTGGGGCCACACTAGAGCTTTAATTTTGGATCGAACCCCTTCTGAAAGCATAGAATTTTAAATTGAACTTTTCATTCCTCATACAGTTCATATAAACTTCTAAATAAGCCATGTAGGAATTCAACATTTTTGTGACATCACAAAATCCAACATGATGAAATGTTCCCACCTGTTCCATCTACAGCAGCCTTCCATCTTTATCATCCATGCCCAATCATGCTGAATTATTATCAGCCTGGACTGCTATTGAGTTGAGGGACAATACAGGGCAGCCAATCAGAACGGAGCTCATTTACATATATGGGTCTGTATACAGCCTGTTTGATTTTGTGAAGAAGTGAGGTTGGAAATGGTCATACATAAAATTGGACAAACTTTATGGAAATAAAACTTGGGATAAATGTTGGTTATAAACCGTTTAAATTCCACCGTAATGAAAATCTCCAACAATCAAAAAATCTCAAATAGTTTACGTTATGGGTGGTCCAGACTAAGAACTGTTCAAAGAAAAGGAACAATAAAGGAAGAAAAGCTAGCTGAAGGCCAGAATCTGTTAAAGGCAGCAGAACAGCAATGAAGAACCCAAATGAGACATTTTAACTCAACCTGAGCCGAAAACACATTTGAGAATTGATGGCTGAACCTGCTGGACAAATAATTCATTGGCAAAGCCCCACAAACCTCTACCCTCCCACCACAGCTGATGCATTTACTAAGGTATAAAACCCTCTGCCAGATTATCCCAAACTGGTCATCATTTTGCTGTGCTTCATTCTCTTGAGCTACTCATTTGAAAATCAAATCAGCGCAAAATTAAAGCAAGTAATCATGAAGAAGAGGAGGTAAAGTAAAATTCACTTCAGATACACCTGGTAGCCCAATAAGCTACATTAAGCATCTCTATTGTTGTGCAACAAAGGATAAAAATGAAGATAAACTCACAGTAAGAACATATGAGTGACATAACTGTGGATTTTATACGGTACTGTGACGTTAAAAATAGGCCGGGCCACAGCCTGGGTCATCTCCACAGACTCCTCTTCTCTATCGCCCTTCAATAATTCATCAGAGATGGACTCCCAGATGGGGACAGAACAACACATCCCATTCCATCACTGCCATTCCGACAGCATCCTCAACAGCAGCAATCTGCAGTAACGAACAAGCAGGAAACAGGGGTCAATAGGTCAGAAACTCCTCTAGTCGCACTATGGCAGTGGATGGCCCATGACCAGGCCACTTAGAGAAGTAATATGTGTGCTTGGCAGCTGAGTGGACTTTGATAGAGTCAAATTTCTGTATAAGACTCCCAGATGAAAGATGTCTGGCTCTTGATCCATCCTGCAAAGTGGATGTGCTGTTTCAGAATCAGGTTTGAAATATTGCGCTCATAGTGATCTTTAAATGCCTCCCATCAGAGCCGGTTGGCCCCATATGTTCAATACGCAAGTTGCGCAGGGCAAGCGAATTACCCAAGAGCCTTGTGGTCCCCTTGTGTCAAAGTGGGGGTCAGGGTGTTTTTATGGGTGCATGACATGCGACTGTCCTGGTCATGATAAAAATAAACCCACCTCCCCAGGTCGACAAAACAAAACCTCCAACCTTCAGCAGCACAAAACCTCGTTCACCATGGCTGACAAATGAAACGCCCTCCTCCTCACGGAGGAACTCCTTATGAGTGGACTATGAGTGCACTATGAGTGGACTATGACTGTAGAATATGAGTGCCCTATAAGCACCCTATGAGCATCTGATGAGTGCCCTAAGAATGTCCTATGAGTGGACTATGATTATGAGCGCTCTATAAGTGCCCTTTGAGCACCATTTTTATCCTAACCACCCCTGGAAAATTAATGTCTAAATGTTTGCACACGACTATGGATTTGGTTTAAGCAGCAGAACTGAAATTGTTTAGAAAATGTAGATGTTTGAAATAAAAGTCTGTGTTTTCCTGTGCTGTGCAGAACTGTGTGCTCTTTGTATCAAGCAATTATTAATCTTACAAGAGCATTACTACAATAATTTAACAAAAAACAAAATACATGCAGTGCTCTTCCCTTCATGCTCACATGTGATGCTTGGTCGAAGCGTTGCTTCAAACCCAGGTCATTCTTTCAGGAGCTCACTAATGTAAATTACTGAATGGAATTTTCTGAGGAGGTTTAAGGGTCATATGGGTCATATAAGTGGGCGGAGACTGACCCATTCAGCATTATCTCAAGGGTCTGCAGGGGAATGAGTATCAATACAACAAATTCGGGGCAGAAAGTTCAGGTTGACCTCTGTCTAATGCTAATGGAAGCTTTGGTGAGAGAACGGCAGCATGATGGTGGTGTGTTAGCTGATTAAAATCTCACACACACACACACACACACACACACACACACACACACACACACACACACAGTTTAGGTGGATAAATTGCTTAAACAAAACTTTTGGTTTGGATGGACACATCTTGACTGTGATACATACTGAGAAGACTGATTGCATTTGTTAAGTATGGAAATGACACACACACACAAACAGACACAAACACACACACACACACACACACACACACACATACACGCAACACAATTATTACTGGAAGCATGTGGAGCTGCTGTGCTGTATGGAAAAGAGCTGGCACACATAAGGAAGATTTTATCAGTGTTCCTCTGTGTGTGTGTGTGTGTGTGTGTGTGTGTGTGTGTGTGTGTGTGTGTGTGTGTGTGTGTGTGTTTCTCTCCCTCTATCTCCCACCCGTGGTGTCTCCTGCATGAGTTCCTCTCTGTGTGAAGGAAAAC
>JBBPCX010068540.1:0-12143 GCA_037974365.1 Hydrocynus forskahlii
TATATAAAGCAAAATTCAGTGAGATTCAGATGGCTTGATAACAATAAATTAATAATTATCTTAAATTATGAATAATAAATTAATAATTAACGTGAAATTTGGATCTATGCTGAATTTTCTTGCATGTTTCTTCAAGGACTAAATATAAAACTCATCCTGAGCTGAAACGTATGAACTGAAAGTCCAGAACTGGGCTAGTGTCAAAAATAATAACCACTATAATTGTTGTGATCTATATGTTTGTTCAGTAAAAGCCGGGATCCTGAGATATTGAGGTGTACGGCTTGTTTGTTTGTTCTATAAACGGAAGCAACAGGATGTTTTTTAAATAAACAGCCAGAAATAGAGATGAGTCAGGAATCAGGTGTTATATAATGGACTCATTAACCCTGATCTCATAAAAGAACTGAACAAGCTAAACTCTGACATTTGCTGTCTGGAGAAGAGCAGGAGCTGTCACTTCTTATATCCATAACGGAGCTCTGCAAGGGACAAAATAATACATCCGTCATTAGCTTTTCCTTTTCTGTCCTTTCAGAGCTGCAGTGAAGTCATGGGGGGGGTCAGACCAAACAATGGTCTCATGTTTTTGTTTCCCATGTCATAGAAGCTCTCTGTTTCTCTGTATGTCTCTCTCTCTTTCTCTGTCTCTCTCTCTCTCTCTCTCTCTCTCTCTTTCTCTGTCTCTCTCTCTCTCTCTCTTTCTCTCTCTCTCTCTGTCTCTTTCTCTCTCTCCCTCTCTGTCTCTCTCTCTCTCGCTGTCTCTCTCTCTCTCGCTGTCTCTCTCTCTCTCTCTCTCTCAATCTGACCTTCTATCTGTATCTGTCTGAATGTAAGTGTGTGTGTGTGTGTGTGTGTGTGTGTGGTGTGTGTGTATATATATATATATATATATATATATATGCGTGTGTGTGTGAGTACAGAAGGAGAGAGAAATAAACTCACGTTATTATTATTATTATTATTATTATTTCAGAGATTTTGAGGACAGTGATGTCATATTCCTGTGTTGGACTGGTGCCCCGCCCAGGGTGAGTCCTGGGATAGGGGATCTCCGCAACACTAGCAAGGATTACAGAAAATGTAATAGAAGCGCTTACTGCAAATGAATGAATGAATGAATGAATGAAGTCATATTCTAGTACCCCCTGCTTGGTCCTGCAATCAGTTGTTGTTTATTGGTCACAGTGCTTCTCACTGTGTCCCAACAGTCTCTCTTATAGTATGAGACAGAGTTCCTGCCGTTCTGAAACCCAGACAGGAATGAATGTTCTGGACATGTGGACACGTGTGCCAAGGAGAAATGACAGGTGAGCGTCTGGTGTGGTGGGACTCGTTTTTGTGGTTCTTCATGTGTTATTCAGGAGTGTATAAGAGTGTGCTGGGAGTCCTAAGTGCACAAATGTATATCGGCGGATGCTCTCTGCTGCTGTTTGTTTTTTTGGGTCAGTGACTGAAACAAGCCTAGGCATGATAGCGTAGGCGTGCATCTGAGTTGTGTGTGTGTGTGTGTGTGTGTGTGTGTGTGTTTGCCACTCAGGCGAACAGTGATTGCAGGTGCTGTTCGTGGGCAAAAAAAGCCATTATCCACCCTCTGAGGCTGGTAGTGTAATGCCTTCTGATGCAGGAAAGGGTCACAGCACCAGATTACATTGAGAAATGTATTGTGCCAGAGGTTCTCAATGGGTCCAGCTATGAAGAAGAAGCAACAGAGAGAGAGAGAGAGAGAGAGAGAGAGAGAAAGAGTTGCCAGCGTTATCAGTGTTTTGCATTTCATACATATCTCTTAGAGCTGGTCTCAGATAGTTGGCTCCCAACATGATTGACATTTTAGGCCTACTTAAGTCTCTGGGCCCGTAACCATTTCCCTGAATCACCCACTGCCCTGATACGCATACACAGACACACACACACACACACACACACACACACAGTTAAGTGTTTGTGTGTGTGGTTATGTGTTATTCACAGAAATAAATTAACTTCACACTATAAATTGACATTTTTCGTTGGTCTCGGACTGGTCTCAGACTCCTTGGAATTTGGACTTGTACTTGTCTTGAGCTCAACCTTCAGTCTCAACAAAAATTCCAGCTGAGTAAATTTTTCTATTGTTTCAAGGTGGAGCTTCAGGTTTGTGTCAGAACATTTGTTTATTTGTGTAGTACATAATTACAATGAAAATCTTCAAACATATAAGACATCATGGACATGGACATGTGTGGACAGAATGTTTTGTGAACTGAAAGTGGTGCAGACTAAAAGTGATCTACATTGAATTAGTGTGAACTGAAAGTGGTGTGGAGTGAAAGTGATGTGAACATAATACAGAGTGAACTGAAAGTGGTGCAGACTAAACGTGATTGTGCACTGAATGTGATGTGAACTGAAAATGGTGCGGACTGATTGTCATGTGAGTTTAATGTGCTGTGGGCCAAAAGCAGTGTAAACTGAAAGTGGTGTGGATTAAATGTACTGTGGATTGAACATAATATGGATTTAAAGTGGTGTGGACAGAAAGTGGTGTGGACGGAAAGTGGTGTGGACTGTAAGCAGAGTGGATTGAATGTGTTGTGAATTTAATAAGGTGTGAACTGAAAGTGATGTGGACTGAAAGCACCTTCTGAACACATTTCCCCACTTGTTTTAATGAGCCACAAATGACACATAATTCTTATCACATTAAAACATGTGTTTATCATTAGTGATATCTGAGACTTCTAAGTATTAAAGACTGGAGGGGAATTGATTCTGTGAAGCTGGCTGAACAGCCGAGATCGATCGCCGCCTCTGGAGAGTTACATCATTACAGATATTGACATTTGCTGACCTGTGTCATCGTCGACTGCTGTCCCATCCTTACTTTCCTTCCTGCATTAACATCAAAATGCCCAGGAACTTTTCTTTAGGACTGACATTCCCCACAGCAATCTGATTTCAGGTACAAACTGGGTGAAGGTTCCGAACTGTTTGGCTGTTTTTTCAATGAAACAAGTATTTGTAATGCAAATTAGCATATTGAGATGATATAAAATGTATTATGAATGTACTAATACTGATTATTATTATTATTATTATTATTATTATTATTATTATTATAGTTGCTATGAGTTATAGTACTACTATTCATAATAAATAAATCGACAACAATGAAAATAATAATATTCGTAGTAGTAGTATTATTAATAGGAAATCTGTTTCTTTTTTTTCAAGCTACTATTTAGTGTTGATTTTTTATTTCAGAATTAATTTTAGGTTTAGGATGAAACACACACAAAGAGGTAGACAGAGAAGGGGTGCGGGAGAGAGAGAGAGAAAGAGAGAGAGAGAGGTGAAGATAAAAAAGAGAGAGGTAGAGCGACACAAAGAGTGGTGGAGAAATAGAGAGAAAGAAAGAGAGAGGGAGAGAGAGGTGAAGATAAAAAAAGAGAGGTAAAGAGACACAAAGAGAGTGGTGGAGAAATAGAGAGAGAGAGAGAGAGAGAGGAAGGGAGAAAGAGTTTGAATGAGAGAAAGAGAGAGAAAGAAAGAGAGAGAAGTTTAGAGAGGGAGCGTAAGAGAGCGAAAGATAGACTGAAAGAGGGAGAGAGAGGAGAAAAGAGACCAAGACAGAGAAAGAGATGCAGAGCAAAGCGGGGAATAGAGAGAGAGACTGAAAGAGAGAGAGAAAGCTTGGGATTACATCTCATTGTTCTAATTTGGGATTTTTAAGCGGCCTTTAAAGCTCTGAGGCTCGCCCAGCTTCCTCTGCAGCTCCGCCAGCTCCACTCATCCCTCTTTCCTCCGTTAAAGAAAGAAAAGAACCAGGACAGACAACTCCAAACATAAACAGCAACAAAGTAAAGAGCTGATCAGTCACTTTCAGCCTGTTGTTGCACTTTAACCATTCATCTCCTAGCGTCACACGGTTGCGCCACCTGACTACTTTCCATTAAAGCGTCCTGTCACACCCATGTGTTTTGGAACGGTCAGCGATGAACATTCAAACGTGTTCTAACTGCTGACACAATGCTGCAGGCTAATTGGGATTCGGTCGATACAGCATTATCTTTACATTCAGAGTTTTATATTTATACGTTAATGCGTCTGACACTCGATCCATGACTAAATCACACAAACTCGGGCCGACGCATCAACTGACAGACGGAGTGGGAGTTGTGCAGGACACTCAACACACAACAAAGAAACAAACACTCACTATAAAACAGTGTAAAACAAGTCCTTCAAAACATTTTTACACAACTGTCGAGCCACCTGATGCATCAAAGCAACACCAGCAAGGCTTCATAAATCATCTATATTTATTGCTCACCCCCAGAGTCCCCCCATATAACTACTTTGACACTGTAGCAAGAGCAACCACAGCTTGTGCTGGTGAACAAACAACATAATCCTCCTGTTGAACAAATCAAATTCAAATGAGTGACACCAGCATTGAGGTGAACGTCATCTCATTGACAAGGAGATGCTCTGCAGTCAGGCGGTGCAACCAGAGCGAATACAAGAACAATTCACAACAAAAGTAATGGATTGGTGAATGTTAGTGTGGGTGGCCGCACAAAAACACATGCACTGGGGCAGCTGATGGCCTAGTGGTTAGGGCGTTGCTCCTGCAATCAGAAGGTTGTGGGTTTGAGTCCCAGCACTGCTAGTGTCATCACTATCTAAAGGCAGAACTGTTAAAAAAAAAAACTTCCACTGATGGGTTAGTTAGATGCTAATCTGAATACGGACGACTCCTTTCACTTCCACGCGGATCCTGCGGGTCTGAAAAGTGCATCTGCAACACCGAAATGGTCAAACGTCAGGAGAGATGAGATGTTACATGGTCATTAAAAGCAGACTAGAGTGTTAACAGTGGAAAAATGTTAAACACTGGTCCTCAGCGTGATTCATAAACGTGTTACTTGAGCTCTCCTCTGCTCCTGCTGAAAATGATTTATTGCCTGTTTAAAAGTCCATATCTTACGATGGCACATCGAGACCGGGCCTCATCCTGCGCTTGACAGATTGTGTCTGTGAGGACGGGGCACTCAGACACACATGAAGGCGCATTGGTCTTCGGTAAAGCGCTAACAGAAAGGTTTTCTTATCACGCCGCCGCAGCTAAATCATAGCCAGTCACCACTGTGCAAAATAGCATAGCGCTCGGCTAATGGAGGGCCTCCTGCCTTCCTGCTCGACCCGCGGAAAAGCCGCCTGTTCATTGTTATTGACTTGGTCCCACTTATGCAAATACTTAGGCGTGATTAGCCGGGTGGTAATGGGCTGGCCGGGAGCGCGGAACAGCCGCGGCGAAATAGAAATAGAAATGCATGGGAGGACAGAGAAAATAAAACAGAAAGAGCCCTTTTCAGGCACGACTCTAGTCCAAAACAGCTCAACCTGTAATGAAATGTAACTAAATCCATACTGAAGGTCAGTGCCTTTGTCCCTTAATGCAGAGGCAGGGGGAAAAAAAAAAGAAAAAGTAGCAGAACAATCCAATATTCAGCAAAAACTTCCACTTCTGCCGGCTCAGAATGCAGCGTGAAAGGAGATCCAGAAAACATTCGGATGCACGAGAGCGAGACATGGAAAATAATCTGTAGCATCACAGCAGTGGCAATAATCCACTCGACCATTTGTAGCACATGAGGAGACTGAAGTGTGTTAGGGTGTGTCGGTCTGATACTCAGTATTGGTATTGGTCTGATTTGGGACAAAATTACTAGATCAGACATCGGAAAAACTTGAAGGATCATGTCAAGCTGAACTAAACTCTGATCATCACATCGTAAAGAGACACACTGATGAGGACACGAGTAACAAACATCCCAAACAATGTCCTGCTCCCTACAAAATGCACTAAAATACAGACTCCTGCACAAACAGTGTAAAATATGTCTAACATAAAGTTACTAGATATTCAGCCATGTGTGCAGAACTCCATCATTGACACACCGGAGAATATATGGGTGGAGAAACTATTTTATAACTTGCATAATGCCCCCTAGAGGAAGTAGGGAGCCATTTCAGTTTCCAACAGATGTGTTATTAACAGTTTAGTTGTTTAAGAGAGGGAAAATGTCAGTATCGGTATCAGAACGTACTTGAGAATATTAATATCAGTATAAGACAAAGTTTAATTGTGTTGATCTTTAGTTGCTTTCTGTGTTGTGAGTTCTCTTATGGGATGCTCTTAAGATGAGTAGATGTTGTGTAGAATGCATTGCTTTGAACCACTCTGAGCAAAACAACGTTAAATCCAGGAACATGTCATTTTTAGGTACACTCTTAAAGGCCCCAAAGGCGCAATTCCAGATAAAAAACTTTCCCAAACAACTTTTCTGTGGAAGTTCTTCAATTGTTCTTTGGAAATGAGACATGAGTGTGAAGGAGCACAACATAAAACCCAATTGAGTTTAGCCCGTTTTAGTTTAAAACATTTACATTATGTACATTACAGTATGTGAAAGTTCTTAAAATCCTCTGAAAGCTTTGTCACAAATGGACAAATGTTCACAAGACAGTCCTCAGGGACCTCTAGATCAGTGGTCACCAATCCTCTCCTATGCGGTGTGTCTCATGTGTCACATCCTCAGTCACATTCTCTTCCATTTATTTAAAATTGATTAGTCGCAAAAGAACTGACGTAAAGCAGCCAGTGTTGTTTATGAAGTAGAACAGATCACTGGTCACCAATCCTTCTCCTGGAGATCTATTTTAGCTCTAACATGCATCTTACATGCTGCCCCTTCCCCTCACTTAACGCTCCAGCCAACTGGGGAATTCTGAAGAAGTTCATCATTCATTGTGATGAACCAGTGCATTCTTAAAGGAGGTCTTAGAGAAACCGTTTTACCTCCTCATTTAAACAGAGTGAGACATTTCAGTCGGTGTTGCAGTTTCAGTTTATGTTTTTAATCTACTGTTTAATCTGCTGGTATTGCATTTGAATATTACGCAAATGTTAGATGACGCAAGTCCATGTTTTGACTTGATGAGCAAACTTTACATTTTATTTTATTTTATTTTTTATTTTACTGCATTTATGCAGCAGTGCTAGATGTTTTTGATGGAGTGTAAATCTTGTTTATTATTAGTTTATTTTTGTTTATTTAAAAATTAGTTTCAAGATATTTTATTATATATCAGTATTATTAAAAACTATGGCATTATCACTATAGTCCATTTGAGATTGTGCAATATCAGTTGCTCTTTGCATTGTATGAATATTTCAGGATGATTTGACCTCCACAAATGGCCCAAAATGATTACAAGGAAAGTATGTTTATTATAACCATTTGTGAAGGTTTGTTCCTTCTTCTATAAAATCACTATTTTGGAAAACCCAGTGACATAATTATTGATCTTGTCTCCTGCCAAGGACTGCCCTCACTACACTGAACCTTACTCAGTGCCTCGTGATTAGAGCGCCCTTGACATTCCTCATCAGCTCCCGGTTCCATTTCGAGATAGTTAGTGACATGTCTGTCACAAAGAGAACATCCTGGACCTGGCAGGGCTCCATATTGCTACAGGAGAAGTACAGGAGTGTGGCATTTACAATATTCGTGTCTAAATACAAGCACTCAGGTTGGAGTTTATGCTGTGTCTCGTATGTCGCATCATCAGTCACGTTCTTTCGCATCTATTTAAAATCAATTAGTCGCAAAAGAACAGACGTTGAGCAGCCGGTGTTGTTTATGAAGCAGAACAGGAGCAGAATCAAGAGGATCATGTGTTACCAGGTTATTGTCTTGGTCCCTTTTACCATGAGCCTATGCCCGCGGGTTCAACCAGACTAATTACGGCGATGGCTTCTCGTCCTGGAAGAAAGCGATGCCAGGCATACTTCTTGCACCGAGATGTTTCTTATCACGCATTCATCTTAGCATGCATTCATTTCTGTCCTTTCATTTCATTTTCTTTTATCAACGGTGCTTCTTTTCTTTTCTTTTTTCCTCATACTAAGGTCTTTCTAATATTAACAAAAGGGGAAGAATGAGAGAGAGAGAGAGAGAGAGAGAGAGAGAGAGAGAGAGAGAGTCTGTAGAGAGAGAGAGAATGTTTAATTGTAAGTACTACAAATGGTCCGTCCTGCTGGTCCACTGCTTGCCACATTAGCATGTAAAGAGGGAAAAAAAACAGATCTTCTGAGCCTCCTTGAGTCCCAGCCATGCAAACAGCATCCATGCTATTATTATCAAGGTTATTATTTGTCTGACATTGATCTCGCTCCCCACTCTGCTCTCGAGTGCAATGCAAGATGGGCGAAACTGAATCACTTTGTTACCTTAATGCATGATTATCCTGTTAGACGCAATGTCTGACACGTAAAATATGATGATGTTGGCTTCTATCCAGCCATAAAACGGATTCATGGATTCATACTGTTTCTGTGCTGGCGATTTGATATGTCAGAGTCATATTTTTAAAGATTTCACAAGTCAGCGAGTTCACTTACGACCACACCCTCCTCCAAGACCTGTTATTATAAATGAATGGGAAAAAAAATGGGAATTTTGTTTCTGTTTTTTGTTGATTTGGTTTATAATGACCATCAGCATAAAGTCATTGGTAAAAATGAACATTTCAGTCGCATAATAATCAAAAAAGAAAAAAAGAAGGAAGGAAAAAACTAAGACATGAGAAAAAGAAAGAAAAAAGTAAAAAAAAAGGGAGGGGAAAAAAAAGGAATGAGGGAGAAAAAAAAAGCATATAAGAAACATAAAGAAAGAAAGAAAGAAAGAAAGAAAGAAAGAAAGAAAAAGAAGTTTTAAAACTGCTTAAGTCATGTGTGAATTTGACCTTAAGAGGCTCTCACTCAGCTCTCTGGTCGTCATAAATGCTGAAAGATGTTTCCTGACATAAATTATGGAACATCAGTGATTCTGTTATGGTGCTTTCACTGTCCTTCGCCACTCTCTGAGTCTTCCTCAGGCCTGACCCAGGGAGCGCTCTGCAGTCGGGTAGTTAGTCAGTATCACTGAGTGAATTTGACCCACACTGATGCTCCAGTGAACCATAAATGGCAGCGACCATCCGTTTATTTGGTTAAGGTCTGATCTCCGTGGTGTTGAAATCCGTACGTGAAGCCGGATGGATCAACATGGAGGTGAAGAACGGTTTGTATTCATGGCCTATATTCACTCCCACCGATCTGAGCCAGGCAGAATTGTGTCACCAGATCCCAAAGGAAAAGAATGTGGAGCTGTTTAGTAAACCACCAGCTGATATATAAAAAAAAATTAGCTGATGTCTCAATTAAATCCCTCTTCGGCACAAAACGAGGGCAACTGCTTTTAATTGAGGTGTGTATTCCATCTGCTAATAACCATGTCCTCCTTACTTACTTGCCTGTAAAACTGTATTTTGATGCAGCTGCTGATCAAATGCCTTTAACCATTGAGCTACAGGTTCAAAGCCGTCTCAGTTGTTCAATAACAGTTGGACATTTTATCAGAAACTAATTCCTTTCAGCTCCACATTGGTGGACAGAAACTGTAGCCCAAGTTCTGGCACGCAGTCATTTACATTTACGTTTTCAGCATTTGGCAGATGTTTTTTTTCTCAAGAGCGACACACATAAAGTCCATAAGAATACCTGTCCCTCACACCAGTAAACCTAGACTGTTTAACAAAACACAGTGAAACTTTTCTTTCTCCGTTGCCAAACACGCACACAACACTACATTTCCCATCCCCCTCTCCCCAACATACGCCCCCTATCACCATAAGAGTCTCCTCTCCTCATTCATTATACTGCAACCAATATAAGGATTTATAGTAACAAATAAGGATATTTAGAAGTGCATATTCTTTCAGAAAGTTAACATAGACTACAATTAAGACCTGCTAGAGGGCTAAGATGTACGTAAATGGAGTTAGTCTTCCACCAGGACCCTCACAGATCGCACACACGTGGCAATTTATTGTTATTCGTGAAGTATTTCATTTCAGTTAAGTTAGTTTATGTCATGAAGGTGTAGATGTTCTACTGCTCAGTAAGAGGGCGAGTCTTCAGGTTACGTTTGAAGACAGTGAGGACAGTTCTGACATTCAGGGAAAGTCTGTAAAATAAGCTGTATGGCAGATGTCTGTACAAAGTCTACTCAACAACGTACGACAGCTTTGTAGCAAAAAAAAAAGTCGAATTTATTAAGCTGAATTCCTCAAACCGTCTTCAGTGACACCGAACTGCTCTGTATGCTAATCAAGCCAGAAGTCGAGCCTATGAGATTGTTTCGTGATCAGCGCAGGATTAGCCGCAGCACTGTTGTGTTTTGCCCCGTGGAGTCGGAGTTCAATTATGAACTACTGCTGTTGACAGTCTCATGCGCCACATAGGAGCTCAGCTTTGATGTCAGCTGCCTGCGAGCCTCGGCTGTGGATTTGCCTTATGATTTTCACGTCTGCGGCCCAGAACGGGAGCGGAAGCTAGCAAGCGATACAGAAGCCACCTGCTGACTCTTGCTGCCTGGTGTTTACCTACATTCCTCTCCCGCTGCAGAAGTGTCCCCTTGATGGCTCAAAGATTACTGGAAAATATCGATTAAAGTTTATTCGCAGATACTGATTGGCCATCGGTAAGATTAGACACAACATGGTCTGAAAGCCGACATGTGTGTTTCTGTAGACTGAACAACAAACCTGTTGAGGCTAAAAAAGTTACAGGAAAACAGTCAGTGGACTGAGATTGGACCATTTCCTTTGGTTTAACCATCATTAACCATCATGTAAATAGCAGCTGGTATGAGGATACAGTGGCATTTTCAAACTTAAACTCACCCTCATTTCTTCATTATTTGCTTCCAAAGATCCAGACTTTCTTGTAGTTTTAATGCGGTCTTGAAGAGCAGTTCTCCAGACTTCCTGGAGGACTTTCAAAGTCTCTCATTTAACAGTCCAGTCCCTGAGCCTGACCAGTTTCAGAGGAATGGTTTTTGTTTGTTAAGACAAACAAATGAATCATTCAAGCAGAACAAAGAGCATCTAACTGAAGTCCTGAACCAGAAACAGGAGCAGGCGGTGATCAGTATACTGGTGGTGCTGAACGCTGAGGGGTTTTACATAGTACTGATATTAAAAGTGTGATTAATTTCAAATAATTGATTTGGCATGCATGTGAGAGGTCAGGCTGCGGTTAAGCGAACTAAAATTAGCCATTAGCTTCAAAAAACACAGTCCTGCTGAGTGCCACAGAATTTTAAACTGGAAACGGCTAAAACTTTTGAAAAATTCATATATTTTGACTGTGTATGTTGTGCTCTACAGTTTCTCATTAGACTGAATGTTTTTTGGGGTTTTTTTGTGAAGCTTAAAAAAATAACATCAGTGCAGACTTTGAGCCCAAATCCAGTAGGATTCTGCAGCCCTGACTTCCAACGTGGAGCAATAAGAGCGTTTCTTGCTCATTAATATCATAAATCATTCACCTTTATGGGCCAGGCGAACAGGGGGCGAGTGCTATCGGTGCCATCTGAGATTCTGCCGCTCCGTCTGACATTGTATCGACTTGCTCTGATTGAGGACGACAGGAGTGTGAGCAGTGTGAGAACAGTCGAATGTGCAGGTCTGACCTTGGTCACTTTGGGCCTGAGAGGTTCAGCTGGACCCCTGAGGGAACCCGGTCAGGCCAACAGGCCTTTAAAGAAAAGCTACTTTTCCCACACGGCTCCTTAGTAATCTTAGTAAATGTAAGTGTAAGAATAAACAAGAAAGAAAGAAAGAAAGAAAGAAAGAAAGAAAGAAGAGAGAAAGAAAGAAATAAAGAAAGAAAGAAAGAAAGAAAGAAAGAAACAGAAAGAGGAAAGAAAGAAACAAAAAATGAAGAACGGAAGAAAAAAAGAAAGAAAGAAAGAAAAAAGAGAGTATGTGATAGAAAGACAGATAGTGGAAAAGTAAAGAACATGAGAAAGATTAAAATAGGGAGATTAAGAGCGAATAAAGAGAGAGAATGAGAGAGAGACTAAGAGAGAGAGAGACAGAGAGAGAGTGAGTAAGAGAGAGAGAATGTGAGAGAGTGGGAGAGAGGGAGCGAGATAGAGAGAGAGAGAAAGAGAGAGAGAGAGGGAGAGAGAAAGAGAGAGGGAGAGAGAGAGAGAGAGAGAAAGAGAGAGAGAGAGAGAGAGAGAGAGAGAGAGAGAGAGAGAGAGAGA
>JBBPCX010068541.1:0-12142 GCA_037974365.1 Hydrocynus forskahlii
TCTCTCTCTCTCTCTCTCTCTCTCTCTCTCTCTCTCTCTCTCTCTCTCTCTCTCTCTCTCTCTGTGTCTGTCTCTCTTCCTCTCTCTCTGTGTCTGTCTCTCTCCCTCTCGGACTACTTACCTTGTAAGATGTGCTAGCCGTTGCTAATTGTTCACTCCCACTGAATCACAAGCCATAGCTAAACCACAGAGATGCAGATTTGATCACTGGGGCTGGTCCCTTTTATGGCCTATTAAAGCAGGTTGTCTGTTTTTGAGTTAATCACCACTTCAGCTGCATGATTCTGTCTGTCTGAGGTCAGGCCTAACTTCAGCCCTCACAACTGCCGTCTGTGTGAACCTGAGCATGCAAATCGCTGCAGAAGGAACCGACACCACCCGCTTCGGTTCCACCTCAATTTTCAGAAGAGCGCAGACCCCCCCCGAGAGACCTCCAAAGGCCACGTATGCGTGTGCATATTACTCTCAGATATTTTCCGTGCGAGTGCAAAGTGAGACGGGCCCCAGGCCTCGCTGGTGCCATGAGGAATTTGGTGGATAGAAATGTGACATCGCTCCCTACGTCAACCAGACCAAACACGAAACCCTCATCCAGATATCTCGGCCATACAGGCTCTGGGACGGTCAGAAATGACGCAATCAATTTAAAAAAAAAACTATAAATGTATTTTTCAAGTTTCCAAAAAAAAATGTATTCTGCTATTTTGTCAATTCCAGTTAAAACTTGTCTTCTCAATACCAAACCTTTTTAGGACCATAATAATTCATATTTTTGTCATTTATATAATGTCCAAAATCTCTCTATATATCAATTCACTCAGCCATTTTTTAAAACTTGCCTTCTGGATATCTGGCAGTGGTGGACAATAATAATTCATATTTGAATGATAATTCGTATTCTTTTTTGGGTGTCCAAACCAGACTGTATGGAAACAAAAAGTAAAATCTTCCTTCTGTTGCTCCAAGAATTAATATACACTTGCCAACGTTTGTAATATTCTGAATTTGAGTCGTATAAATGGTCGCCCCTCTTCTTCCTACCAATTCTCAATCTCCCCGCACGAGTTCTGGCTTGGGTCGAGTTTTCGCAGTGCTATGCAGATAACGCCCCTTTTCAAAGTATAAAATCTCACCTTAGAGCAAAACAGTTGTTTGTTGAAGAGATTCGCCACTATTTTACCATCATCAACAGCCACATAAACACGTGGAGCTTCATTGGGGGACAATAGAGAATAAAACGGCTGGATTTGTGTTGAAGACAACTGGTTCCATTCACCTCCACTGGAAAGAAATCAGAGTCTCTACAATGAACTGTTTCACAACAGTCCACTTTGGATGACTTTGATGTTTGATTTTAAAAGTTAAAAATTATTTCTTCAGGTTCTGGTGGAGAAATGAAACAAAAGATGGTGTTACCTCAGAGCACGTGGGTCACAGCATTTCTGAAGGTGCTCCCCCTTTTCTTCTTAACCAGAAAACGAAAACCTTCACTTTCAGTACAGGTTCTGCGCTTTGACGTTTAAAGGTTGGAAAGGGGGGTAGTTCACGCAGTCTTTCCAGCGAAGAATCAACCCACGTAAATCAAAACTACGATGCCACTGCAAAACGAGCGTGAAACAGAAAGAACACTTCCAAAAAGTGGCAGCTCCGCCCCTGCCCACCACAAAAAAACTCTAACCTAGAGAAGTGTCCTACCAAGAAACAGAAACTTATCAACCACATGTTCCTTTGAAAGCAGCTTGAAAATATGAGCAAAACCACCATGTGGGGACTTTTCACTATTAAACTATCAGGAGAGCTCTGTCTACTGGATCTCTCTAGATAAGACCTGCATTCCAAGACCATTATCACAACATGTGGAAGCCAAAAAACACTGGCTAAAGTAAAAACAGCAAACAAACAAACCCAGTACAACGCATATCTTTCAGAAGCTCATTCTCAAAATAAAAACCCTGTTTCCCCCCCCCCCAGTCCTGCTGTTTCTAACCACAGTGAGTGCAAATAAAGGCTTATTTTCTCAAAACAGTGACTCATTTTGTCAAAAGAAGGACTCATTGCATCCAAATTCATGACGTATTATCCCCAAAATAACAACTCTTGAGATAAAAAAAACAAAAAAAACCCAAAACATTATTCTGACTGGGCATGCCAGAATCGCACCATTGCTGTAGAATTTAAGTCAGAATTGTGAGATTCTGAGTCAATATTTCAAGGCAAAGAAGTCATTATTTTATTACTTTCCTAAATCAAAACATGGTCACACTTCACTTTGAGCGGCCCCTATAAATGATCTACAAATACGGTTTATTGTTAAACAACCTGGTGAAGCGAGGCTGATCATCAACAGCATCAGGGTTTAGGTCTAATCTTGTTAAGGTTTTGATTTCATGGAATATGTTCCATTCAACTTGACGTTCAGCTGCATTTAATAGATCTTTAGCCGAGTGACATGCAAGGAGAGCATCTGAAGGGGCCAAAAACAGAAAAGCGACCAGGATATGAAGACTGTGTCATAAAAAGCAAAAAAATAAATAAATAATAAACGAACGTGACAAAAGATCACCGAAGAGAAACCAAGGATAGACGTGTCCAAGGTTCAGAAGATTTAACTGCTTTTAAAGGACGTGTTTAGAACAGTTTTACTCACGGTAAAAGAGAATACATCAGAAGAATAAAGAGGTAGGAACTAGGGTTTCACAATATTATCTGTTAATCATTATCTGAAATATGCAAATGAGTATCTAACCAATCAGTGTTTCTGACAGGGGCAAAACAGCAAAACTAATATTTTGTCAATAAAATGTCATAATCTTAACACAGAGTTCAAAAAAGTATCAAAACCGACCAAACCTCACGGAGTTGACTACCCAGCTGTCAGAACGAACTTATTTCTACCACGAACGCGCGTTTAAAAGTAAGATTTAAGGCAAATTAGGAGAAAGTGTACGGGCTACACAGAGCAGAACCAGGTGAAGAGCCTCACCTCGTCTGGGAACGTTAGCAGCCTGCTGGCCAAAAAGATCAAACAAAATAAGTCGCAAATGTTACTCAAAAAACAGCACAAAAAGGTGTCGAAAGTTGAACCCAGGGATTTTTAAACGTCTAAAAGTCGCCTCTGGTGCGAACTCCGAGAAGAAAAGAGGAGATATATTGGTCCGGGTGGTTTCCTCTGGAGATTTTAACCGTAAGTTCAGTTGTAACTGAGGTCTGTTTAAACGTTAGCTTAGCCTAACTTCCACAGGAAAAAAACAGGAGCTTGGCTCAGGAGGGAATAAAGTCCTTCCTCAGGAACCGAGGAACTCTATCACAGGACCAGAACCTCACTCGAACCCTGAACTCCAACCTACTGCCTGATTCTGAACCCACATATTTAAATGAGAAGAGTTTAATTACCTGTAAAAGTGTTTGTGTTAAAGTCTCCTCTCCGTCAGAGTCCGAGCTGCCTCCGCGCCGCGCTGTCTCTCAGAACACACAGCAGGAAGGAGGACGGGGGCGGGGGCGGGGGCGGGGGCAGGGTGAAGACTCTCCTCGCAGCCAATCACGAAACCGCATGCAAATTAGCACCCCATTCACTGTATGGCATCCATAGGTTTAAAACTAGTCTAATTATTCACAAAAATAATTAATTAATTACAGTAGAATTTAATTAATTTTAATTCCTTGATTAAATTTACTTCAATTAAATGCAATTCAATTCAATTTAGTCCCTTTATTGCCATTGTACACAACACAACGAGTTTCTATATAAGAATCTCGTTGTAGCATAAAGGGTTGTCCTCTGCATACTATAAGATCACAGCCAATCACGAAGCTGCATGTCAGTTACCTCTTCATTCGCTGTATGAGATCCATAAGCATAAGACTAGTCTAATTATTCGCAAAAAAAAAATTAATTTGAATTGAATTTGTTTCCTTAGATTAAATCAACTTCAATTCAATTCAGTTCAGTGCCTTGAGCAGTGGGTAACACTCTTGCCTCACACCCCCAGGGTTGGGCGTTTGAATCCCATGTGTGTGTGTGTGTGTGGAGTTTGCATGCTCTCCTCGTGGTGGCGTGGGTTTCCTCTGGGGTCTCCGGGTTTCTCCCACAGTTCAAAGACATGCGTCAGGTGAATTGAGGAGTCTAGATTGACAGTAGGTGTGAGTGTGTGAGTGAATGATGTGTGTGTGTGTGTGTGTGTGTGTGTGTGTGCCCTATGGTGGGCGGGGCAGTGTCCCTGCCTCAACCCTGTAGACCCCCTGAGACCCTAGTGAGGATTAAACGATTACAGAAAAGGAATGCATTCCCTGATCGTCATTGTACACAACACAATGTCATTCTTTATAGGAATCTCATTGTATTATATGGGTGGTTCTGTATACAGTATGATGTAAGATGAGATAAGAAGGAACTTTCTTTATCCCCGGGCAATTTCCATTGTCATTAGCACGCTTAGTGCAACAAAGCAAAGTGAGGTGATCATTTTTTTTTTAATTTGTCAACACACCACAGCATGAAAACAGTGTGAAATTCTTTCTCTGTATTTAACCCATTCAACCCATTTAACTCATTTAACACATTTAACACATTTAACTCATTCACCAAGTGCAGCAGTGGGCAGTCTGGAACACAGCACCCGGGGAGCAGTGTGTGGGGACGCTAACTTACTCAAGGGAACCTCAGTGGTGCTACTAATAGTCCTGGGATTCAAACCCACGACCTTCTGACTGCGGGGCAACACCCTAACCACCAGGCCACCAGGTGCCCCTGGCGAATGAATAAAAGAATAAAAAATAATAAGACAACAGAATTAGTACAAATTGACGACAAACAACAGTGCAACATAAATACAAACCCACTGTAACAGAATCACACTTGCTGGGTGTGAGATTTAGTGTGCACCGGCAGGTCAGTAGTGCAGGATGGTTTATGAAAGTGACTCAGTATTAATAAAAGAGAAAGAAAAATAAAGATAAGAAAGAACTTTGTTTATCCCGAGGGAAATTCTTTTGTCAGTGCAACAAGAGGAACAAAGATGAGACACTGGAGAGTTTTAAAAAAAAGACAATAACAGTAGTAATAGTGCAAATGGATTAACGAAATAACTTTAACCATTACAAAAGTTGTTATTCTGTTTGCACAATTATGGAATAGCAGCAGGTGATGAGGAGATGAGAACATTCTATCAACCCACAGATTAACAGATGAGTTATCTCTCACAGAACAGAATGACATCAAAAAAAAATTCCGTACAGAACGGGAAGGAATTTACACAGCCTGTCCACAGAGAGAGAGGATTTCCTGTGGCGTTCAGTCCTGCGTTAAAAGGTGACGAGCTGTTTCCGGTGTGGCTCTCATGGTGTGTAAGAGAGGCGTGGATGCGACGGGAGGTCCGCGATGCAGAGAAACTTCATCCGAATTCTCTTCTCAGACTCCTAAGATAAGAAAACAACCCTTTATCGGTCCTGCTGGTGGGAAATTTGCATTGTTACAGCAGCAAAATGGTCAGAACACGAGAAGACAGTGGAAACAGCAAACTAAAATAACCAATAGAATGAAAACTGCACAACACAACAGTATAAAAATGTAAACTATTTATTATATATCCACTCTGTACATATATACATACATATGCTCACTGTGTTCATACATACTTATCTAAGTTTACATATAGTTTACATACATATAAGTATATATTTTATATATTTTTAAATTTTATCCTATGTTTATATTCCTAGACTGTATAGCGCACATTTGTATTATTATTCTACTTTATTCTGTTCTATTGTTTTTAACTTTTGCTGCTCTTTGTTTCTGTCCACTTTCTGCCGTGACAATGCAAATTTCCCACTTGTGGGACTAATAAAGGTTTATCTTGTCTTTTCCTATCTACTATATACATTACACATTGTGTGTATTATTCACAGTACAACAAGAGTCAATGTGCAGCTCCTCATTTGAGAAGATCAAAAACAAAATTAGAACGTACACATCGTGCAAATGGCATGTAGAGTGGCTCAGATTGTGCAAGATGTATTACAGTTACATTATCATATAATATACATTACACATTATACACAGTATACTATAGATACAACATACATTATGCTACAGACATGAAAAGATCAACAAAAACCAATACACAACATCAAAAAAGGTAGAATGCACACATAGTGCAGAAGGTGTGTAGAGTAGCTCGGAGTGTGCAGATTCTGTACAAGTTGTACTACAATTATATTATATATTATACATTATAATATATAATACTAATAATGACTAATAAAGGTTTATCTTATCTTATCTCTTATCTTATATATCACAAAGATTCTAAAGAATGTATCAATAGATACAACATATATTAGCTTACTAAAACATTATACTACGAACATTATACAAGACATACTGTATACAACAATGTGTATATCCACTTTGTATTGTATTATATTAAATTATATCATGTTATATTACTATATTGTATTACATATATTAGCTTATTTCCCTCATTTGAAAAATAAAAATCAGGGCGTTTTACTTTTTAGGCTGTTGTATCTATGAAATTGCTTAAAACAGATTAAGACAGGTGTTTGACTACAAGCTACTTTTATTATTATTATTATACTTTTATTATTATTATTATTATTATTCAGTTTTAATAAATTAGCCGAGTTTTATGTTTTACCAGGCTGCTTGTGGTGGGTTGCTGTTTTTATCTCTAGGACCCGTTATTTCATGTTTATTTTCATTTCTGAAGGATTCTGGACACGAAAAGGTGGAAAAGCAGTCAGAGATTCTATTAGTTACCTGATACACCGACTCCTGGGTCTCTTTTGTCTCTAAGCTGGCAGCAGTCTGAAGAAAGACGCCTGAGCAGAGAGGCCTCCCCAGTTCTTTTGGCTTGTTGTTCGATGGTAAAACCCAGCGGACACTCGTGGCTCACTTCCCACCATAAAATACAATAAAACATAAAATAAAGACACAAAAAGCCCCAAAAAAGACTACTGGAGCTAAAAATAATGACAATTCTTCAAAAACTCAGTATAATAGCTCCTTAAATATATAATACTTTTCTAACACTATTTAATTATATTAGGAGGCAGAAACTGACATTTTCCGGCCGATAAAGGACTCAAATGATGAACATACTGTAAATGTATTTGTCAGTAGAGAATATTGAGTGTATTTTTAGTAAATAAGAGAGTAATATGCAAATGTAGAAAATCTACTTTTGACAGGTAATGTATGGCAAGAAAATGCCCCACCCCTTAAAAATCGATCAGTCAGGTGGTTTTAATGGGGAAAACTGATGAACCCTTTGTTCCGGTGTGTTTCCTAATTCATTAACTTGAGGGTTAATGATATTCAGGTTTGTTTACTGATGTTTGAACATCCTTTACTGATGTTTTTCAGACTCTGATGACGCGTGAAAGGCGTAAATGAAGAGGAGTGGGTCGGCGGTGAGGGGAGATTAGTGGTGATTAGATTCATCTGTTCAGGTCTGAGAGGGTCGTTAGAGTGATTAGATTATTCTGATAAATTCTGAGCGTCATTAAGGTCTCACTTTCGTCCTGCTGGACCTGCTAATGTCTCTGTTTGTCCAGTCCTGTGTGTCCCACGCTGGTGTGCTTTCACACTCCACCTTGTCATGGTTTCAGTACTAAAGAGGCAGCTCAATATTTACAAATGCAGCACTAAGAAAAAAATTATATAGGTTTGATTCAGCCTTGACTGAACTGGTCGATTCACCTAAAAACAAATGTATATACACAAAACTGTTTCTGCCGTAAGTGAGATTTGTACCCCAATTACAGTGCCCTCATAAACAAACTCACCTTAAACACCCTTTTTTATTATGTTCTGTACATTTTAAACCTTGTTGCTGTTGTTTGCACAATCATTATTACTATCTGATTAAATCTTAATGACTGCTAGAACACCGTATCGGTCCTAAAACTGTAGTCACTTACAGTAGTGCTGTTACTGAACAGTGGCTCTTGTGTTTTTCTTGCACTCTCCTTCTCTTTGCACTCTGTGTAGTCCTGTCCTGCATGCACTTAAGTAGTCAGTTTTTTCACAAGCAACACAAAGAAAAAGAACAAAAACAGACTATATATGGGGGCCCATGGGGTGTTACACGCCATACAGAGTACTTTGTAGACTTAGTTAAATTGAGGATCAAAATGTACTATTTTAAAGTGAACTCAAATAAACACTAAAACTTATAAAAGTACATTCTGCTCCCTAAAGAACCTTTGATGGATGTTTCTTTAAAGAAATGTGTGCAGGTGTGAAGAACCTTTTTAAAATTGACATATGACAAGGGCCTATACCAATTAAAGTAGTTTTCCTAGAACCGACTCATCCAAGAATCATGAAGGAACCTGTTTTTAAATCGGCCTGACGGATCACAGCACCGATTTCTTAAAATGACATCTCCAAAAATAAACGGAACCATGTAAAACTTCAATTGTTCCAGTTCAGTCACTGTGAAGTAGACAAGAAAACAAGGGAAAAGGATGCAAAGGACACACAAAAATCGAGAAAACAGGGAAAAAAAAGACACAAGAACATACAAAAACCAAGAAACATGGATAAAGGAGAACATTACATTCTGATAACAAACAGTCACAGCCGCATTTTACGTCCCAGTCTCAGAGCAGCTGGATAATTCTCCCAGCAGGGAAATGTTTAGACTCCAGAAAATGCTTGAAAGGGTTAAGAGAGTTCAAGGGTTTTGCAAAGTGTATTTCTTTGGAGTTTGTCTCTACCAAATGGCATAAATCACTATTCATCCACCCTACCTTAGGAACATCCAGCTTCTGCTTGCATTCACTGTCCGCTCTTTATGAGCTCCACCTACTTTCTAAGTCCATCCCATTTATCACCAGTCAGTTTCTGGTCACAGGATCTGGACCATGTTTAGCACAGCTGTTACACTATGGTAGTGTGTGGTGCTGGTACAGGCGTGTCAGGGACATCTTTGACACTGATAGGGTCCCACACCTTTAACCCTTAGAACCTGAGTGGTACAGATATAGGAGAACAAATGCAGGTTTTAGAAGACCACACCATCTCAGCGCATCTCGGTTTGTCTATCAGACACATCCACATGGATGAAGAACCACCTTCAGCTCAGTCTTACTGAGACTGAACTTCTGTTTATCCCTGCTAAACCTCCTATCCATCACAATATTCTTTCCGGTTCCCAGTCCAGACTGGTCTCATTCTGGCTCCCAGTCCAGACTGGTCTCATTCTGGCTCCCAGTCCAGACTGATCTCATTCTGGCTCCCAGTCCAGACTGGCCTCGTTCTGGTTCCCAGTTCAGACTGGTCTTATTCTGGCTCCCAGTCCAGACTGGTCTCATTCTGGTTCCCAGTCCAGACTGATCTCATTCTGGCTCCCAGTCCAGACTGGCCTCATTCTGGTTCCCAGTTCAGACTGGTCTTATTCTGGCTCCCAGTCCAGACTGGTCTCATGCTGGTTCCCAGTCCAGACTGGTCTCATTCTGGTTCCCCACTGGTGGAATGAGCTGCCTAAGATCAGAGCAGCAGAATCTCTTTCTATCTTCAAAACCCTCCTGAAGACTCACCTGTTTGGAGAGAACCTCCTCTCCTGATGATCTATCTATCTACACAAAGATTTTAGCACTTAGAACTCTCCTCTGGTTACCACACTGTTCTGAAACTTGAGTGCTTCCTCAAGTGTTTCCACAAGTGTTTCCTTGTACGCTGCTTTGGATAAAAGTGTCAGCCAAAAATGTAATGCATCATAATAACCTGACTCCTGATGAAGGACTAGAGGATGGCTAACACAAATTATGCATGAACCAATGGGCTGTACACCAGCAAGGTTACAGTAAAGTGGCCAGTGTGTGTACACTGCAAAACATGCATTTATACTGTAACGAAGGGTTACAATGCTGGACAATGGACAGTAGTTTGCCATTGTTGCCCTGCTGTGCTAAAATGTGTCTTTTCACGTTCTGACCGCTGGCCTTGTACCCGGTGCAGATGTGGTCATGACGTCCTGATAAGTAACACAAAGAGGCACACAAGAAGGAACACAAGAAGGAAACCACATTCTGCCAGTTTTAGAGCAAGACACCACAAAACGTGACTTGAAACTCTTCATCACAGTGCTTTTAGGACAATGAGAGTCATGTGATGGAGAGACATGTGACCTACTGCTGTTTCTGCTTCGTTCATGAGAGAAATGGATAGAAAAACAGAAACGAATGCATTAGGGGGTCACTGATCCCTTTTTTAATTCCATTTTTCCCTTGTTGTCTACTTTGTAGTGCATCCAGAAGAAAATTTTTCCGCTCGCAGCGGTCTTTTCTTTTTCTGGCCTTCACCAAATTAACTTTGACTTTTGCTTTAGAGTCCACCATGGTCTAATGTGACTTCGTAGGTTTCTGGCATTTAACAATAGGCCACTGTTATTATGTGTGTGTGTGTGTGTGTGTGTGTGTGTGTGTATGTAGTTGAATCATGTCTTGGCAGTGAAGAGGTCCTGTGACTAATCTTAACCTAGGGACACACACTTCAGACTTCACGGTGAGTGTTTTTTTGTATTTTACACATTCAAAATTTTACACCGACTGACCACTTTATTTGGAAAGCCCTCCCCTGTTGCTGCACCTGGCTGGGGTATAGTTGGAGGCTATAGTACCATGCATTGATTTGCAGTGATGTTTAGTAATATGCAGTGATACACAGTGAAATACAGTGATATGTAGCGACGTTCAGTGATATGCTGTAATATGGAGTGAAATCCAGTGATACACAGTAATATGCAGTGAAACACAGTAATATGCAGTAATATGTAGTGATATGCAGAAATATGCAGTGATATGCCGTAATATGTAGTGATTTGCAGTAATATGTGGTGCTATGCAGTAATATGCAGTGATATGCCATAATATGCAGTGATATACAGTGATATACAGCGATATGTAGTGATAGTCAGTGATATGTAGTGATAGTGATCTGTGGTGATATGCAGTGATAGTCAGTGATAGTCAGTGATATGTGGTGATATACAGTGATATACAGGGATATATTTAATCATAAGCAGTGATATACAGTAACATGCAGTGATATTCAGTGGTTTGTGGTGATATACAGTGAAATACAGTGATATGCAGTGATAGTGATATACAGGGATATTCAGTGATATGCAGTGATAGTCAGTGATATACAGGGATATTCAGGGATATGCAGTGATAGTCAGTGATATACAGGGATATACAGTGATATGCAGTGATAGTCAGTGATATACAGGGATATTCAGTGATATGCAGTGATAGTCAGTGATACACAGGGATATTCAGTGATAGTCAGTGATATACAGGGATATTCAGTGATATGCAGCGATATACAGGGATATTCAGTGATATGCAGTGATAGTCAGTGATATACAGGGATATTCAGGGATATGCAGTGATAGTCAGTGATATACAGGGATATTCAGGGATATGCAGTGATAGTCAGTGATATACAGGAATATACAGTGATATGCAGTGATAGTCAGTGATACACAGGGATATGCAGTGATAGTCAGTGATATACAGGGATATACAGTGACATGCAGTGATAGTCAGTGATATACAGGGATATACAGTGATATGCAGTGATAGTCAGTGATATACAGGGATATACAGTGATATGCAGTGATAGTGATATACAGGGATATTCAGTGATATGCAGTGATAGTGATATATAGGGATATTCAGTGATATGCAGTGATAGTCAGTGATATACAGGGATATTCAGTGATATGTGGTGATATACAGCGATATGCAGTTGTATTATCAGAATGATCAGAATCGTGTTTATTGGTGAGCGAACACATACAAGGAATTTGGTTCCGGTCCCATATATGTATGAAGATATGTATGTGTATATATACATGTGTACACACACATATACATATATATGTATACACATAAACCCATGCATATACACAGAGTGTATAAATCAACAAAACAATATAATGAACAATCTAAATCTTATATACAGAAAATACATTTTACAGAAATGGATACAACAGAGTGCACATAAAGTGCAGTTGCAGTCTTGTAGTGTCAAGCAGTGACAGTTAAACTGTTTAGGAGGGAGATGGCGAGGGGAAAGAAACTGTTCCTGTGTCGGGTGGTCCTGGTC
>JBBPCX010068542.1:0-12142 GCA_037974365.1 Hydrocynus forskahlii
TGCACCTCATTTTTTCCACTTTCACCATACCATGATGCGTTGCTTAAGTGGTAAGATCTATTCTCAACCTCAAAATTAATTTTTAATGTTACTTATGTCTGTGATGGTTCAGTCGTATGACAGATAGAAAGAGAAGATTGAAGGAGGTTCAGATAGAAGGACGTTGTACTGAAAATATTAAAACAAACAAACAAAAAAAATGAACGTGAACCAGTTCATTTTGGAGCTGTGAACTTTGTTCAAAATGAAACTAGTTCATTTTTATTTGAATGAACTGTATTTTCAACTAGTTCTTTTTCAGTATGAACTGGCACAACACTGGTGATGGTGAACCGGCAAACACAGAACCCCAAAATGTGCTATTTAACATAATCTAAACATGAAACACCTGTTTGCTGAATAATACCTCATCCCTGGCCAGCCGAGGCACAGGGATGAGGCCACACCCCGTATCAAACTAAAAGCTCCAATACAAATCTTAATTAACAGTGGCCTCTAGCGGCCACTGACTAGAGATGTTACAGTAGCCCCCCCAAACGGTGCCACCCCGGGGTGCCCAAAAGGGCCACCAGGCCTACGAAAAAAGGGGGGAGGAGGGGAAGGCGGCAGCAAAGGGCAGCGTCCCATAAGCCCCACTCGACTGCATCTCACTAGAGCACCTCCTGGCCGCCACTCCACACGTCCACAGCAGCCCGAGTGGGTCTCCTGGGATGATCCCCTCTGAGAGTCCCCATCCTCACACTTGGAGCTCCCTACTGGGAGCACCCCATTGTTCTCGGGGTTGGAGCCCCTTCCCAAGAGCCCCTCACTGTCCTTAGGGGCAGAGCTCCTTCCCGGGAGCCCCTCATTGTCCTTGGGGGCGGAGCCCCTTCCCAGGAGCCCCTCACTGTCCTTAGAGGTGGAGCCCCTTCCCCTGAGCCCCTCACTGTCCTAGGGGTCAGAGCCCCCTCCAGGGAGCCCCTCCGCAGGGAGCCCATCACTGTCCTCAGAGGCGGAGCCCCGACCAGGGAACCCCTCTCTGTTTTCTGGGGTGGAGCCCCCTCCGGGGAGCCCCTCCGCAGGGAGCCCCTTACTTGGAGGCGGAGCCCCTTTCCGGGAGTGCCTCACTGTCCTTTGATGCAGAGCCCCCACCCTTGGAGCCCCTTTGCATGGAGCCCATCACTGTCCTCAGGGGCGGAGCCCCTACCAGGGAACCCCTCTCTGTCCTCTGGGGCAGAGCCCCCTCCGGGGAGCCCCCCGTGGGGAGTCCATCACTGTCCTTGGGAGCAGAGCCCCCTCCAAAGAGCCTCTCACTATTCCCAGGCGCGGTGCCCTCTCCCACTGTCCCTGGGGGCCGGAGCCCCCTCCTGGGAGCCCTTCAGCGGGGAAGCCCCTCACTGTCTCTGGGGCTGGAGCCCCCTCCTGGGAGCCCCCTCCGTCCCGGCACTCGAGGAAGACTGAGCAGCCCCAGAGGCCACAGGACCCGACGGCCCCATCGGAGACAAGTCGGGACAAGTGCCAACCCCAGGAGGTGGAGGGGGAGGCCCCTGACATGGGCCCCTGTGGCCGCGGGCCAGGAGCCCCTGCGGCCCATGGTGACAGTGTACCTGACCCCTCCAGGAGCCGGCCCCACAGGCACAGACGGAGTGCAGGGCCCAAGCCCGTGCGCCCAGAAGCCGCCCGCCCACTGGACGGACGTCCCACAAGCCCCACGGGAAGTCCAGCCCCCACCAGGCAGAGCCCTCCCCCAAGGGGGCAGGTCGGCAGGCGCCAGCCAGCAGCCCCAGGAGTGGCCCCCTCTTCCTTGCGTAATTACTTTGGTCACAATGGAGAGCTTCTGAGAAGGGGCTCAAAGGACTTTGAAAACTATTTTGATCTTTCAGCCCTTCAGAGGTGGGCTTGGTCTTGTTTGGGGCTGACAGCACTTCATGGGTCCTAAAGTAACATAACATGCCCTCATGATCACACTACCGCCTCCATGTTTTGGCCCCCCCAACGAGTGGCAGCCTGTTACGGCAGCTCTTTTTTTTTCTGAGCTTCTCTTAACTTTTTAATTTAATCTCTAGTAACTTAAATCTGTCACTATGCACTACCGTTTCATGCCAGTTTCGGCCAATTTTGTTTGATATTTTTAATTTTTTTCGGCCATCTTGGGAAGCCCGGCACGTGGGTCCTCTGTCTACACTCGAGAGGAGTTATTGGCGCTGTGCCCTGCAGAGGTGCTGCTGGCGGACAGACCCGATATCCCCAGAGAGCTGAGGAGGAAGAGACAGGGGTGTCATGCTGGGAAGGAGCGTCGTCACCTGAGAAGGAAATGATACAGACCATCTCTCCCTTCTATACTCATGGTGAATGTAAGATCTCTCCCCAACAAGATGGACGAGCTAGCGGCGCTAACCCTGTACCAGACTGAATTCCGGAAGTGTAGCATCATGATGCTAACAGAAACCTGGCTAACACTACTAACACGAGCGTGGCGCTGCCCGGATTCCAGCTGCTGCAGGCGGACAGGACGAGGGAAAGCGGTAAGAGGAAAGGAGAGGGACTGGCAGTGTTTGTGAACAACAGATGGTGTAACCCTGGGCACATCACTGTGAAAGAGCAACTTTGCAGCAGAGACATTCGGTGTGTCCGAAATCGTGCACTTGCACACTTTTAGTGCGTGAATTTAGTGCATAGTGCGTTCACACTGACAACCAAGCTAAAACTCAAGTACCCGGATGGTCCACCAATAATGGCCAAAAACCGCAGTGTGCAGCAATGCACACTATGTGCACTAAACGGACAACATTTTGACCACGTAGCGGAAGGGGAGGGACTTTCAACAAGTTTTCAGGGTTGAATAATGGCAGCCAACAGTGAAATGCAAACCCAAGCGGAGGCAACCTGTTTGTATGAATGTAAGTAACGTTAATAAAATTGTTTTACTGATGTATACTGCGGTATAACCGGCAGATATTTTGGCGGGCTGGAGAATTGCGAGCAAATGTTAGTCCGTCATTTCCACTAAGTGCAAAACGTTAGTGTTCCATTTCGGACAATACTCACCCATGGCAGTGTACACTACAGAAGGACGTGCTCAGTGCACACTACACACTACATTCCAGCGCACTCACATAAGTGCACGATTTTGGACACACTCATTGATCTGTTAGCCGTTAGCATGCAAGTATACTACCTCCCCATAGAATTCTCGCATGTTATCATGATAACGGCGTACGTACCCCCCTCGGCTAATGTGGAGGCAGCCTGTGGCTCTCTCCATTCTGTGGTCAGTAGACTGCAAACACAATTTTCACAACCCCTATTTTCTAATATCAGGTGACTATAACCATGCATCACTGGACTCCACACTGCCCACCTTCACCCAGTATGTGACATGCCCCAGCAGAGACAATAAAACACTGGACTTACTGTATGCCAACACAAAAGAGGCATACGGTTAATCACCTTTCCCTCCCCTGGGAAGATCAAATCACAACCTGGTGCACCTTGTCCCTGTGAATGAGCCCTTAGTGCGGAAGGAGCCAGCAGTCACCCGCACAGTGCAGAGATGGTCAGAGGAGAGCGAGGAGGCTCTAAAGGACCGTTTTAAGTCTCCTGTGTGCGAAGCGCTTTGAGACAACCATGGGGAGGACATCGACAGACTTGTGACCTGCTTTATGGACTCAATTAATTTCTGTGTGGATAACACTGTACCCACCAAGACTGTGTGGTGCTTCCCAAACAACAAACCCTGGATTACCCCAGAAATCTAAGCTGTCCTCATGCAGAAAAGAAGGACCTTCAAATCAGGAGATAAGGAGGAGCTAAAACAGGGTGCAGAGAAAGCTGAGAAGACTGATCGGGGATGGGAAAGACTGCTACAGGCAGATGATGGAAAACCAGCTTCAGCAAAACAATGTTAGCAAAGTCTGGAGAGGCCTTAGGACTACCTCAGGCCGCACAGACCAGAACTCTCTGCTGGTGGGGGATGTGAGGTGGGCATATGAACTAAATCACTTTGTCAACAGGTTTGATTGATCTGCCACCGCCTCTACCCCCATACTGCCCTCCTTAATGCAGCCTCTAACATCTGCTACAGTGACATCTCCCACCTCAGACACTTCACACCCCCTCCACACTTCACACCTCTTCCACACTTCTTGTAAGAATCATGTTCTTTGATTTCTCCAGTGCCTTCAACACCATCCTTCCTACAATCCTGCCCAGGGCTGTGTGTCAGTCAGGGTCGTTTGCAGTACTGGGGCCCCACAGGGGAACGGTTCTGGAACTGTTCCTCTTCACCATCTATACTGCAGACGTCTCTCACAACTCCACCAACTGCTTCTCTGATGGAGAACTGATCCAGGACTTTGTGGACTGGTGCCAGGAGAACTACCTCCAGATCAACACTGGTGGTAGACTTCCGCAGGCACACTGAGGTATGGACACTGAGGCTGTGGAGAGCTACAAGTATCTTGGTGTGCTAATCGGAACAATAAACTGGACTGGACTCATAACTCAAATGCCCTCTACAAGAAAGGGCAGAGCAGGCTGTACCTGCTGCGGAGGCTCAGGTCTTTTGGAGTGCATGGGCCACTCCTGAGGACCTTTTATGACTGTGGTGACATCAGCTATCTTTTATGGTGTGGTCTGCTGGGGCAGCAGCATCTCTGCTGGGGACAAAAAGAGACTGAACAGGCTGATCTGGAGGGCCAGCTCTGTTCTAGGATGACCTCTGGACCCAGTGGAGGTGGTGTGTGACAGGAGAAGCTATCATCCCTATTGGATAACATCTCCCACCCCGTGCAGGAGACTCTGACAGCACTGAGCAGCTCCTTCCATGGCAGGCTGCTGTACCCACAATGTGGGAAGGAGAGATTCAGCCGGTCTTTCCTTCCAACTGCTAGCAGACTCTATAACAAAGACCTTGCAGTTGACCACACGCACACATAGACTAACAAACACACATGTCCATGGTAGTTTCTCTTATGTACAATGTTTCTTTGCATGCAACACGTACAATCTTTGGGGTAGAATATTATGATTATTATTGGGTGAAATGTGCAATTTGTAGATGTGCAAGTTATAATGTGCAACTCTTCTGGTGCATTGTTAGGGGTCCAAGCACACAGTGCCGAGGACCCCTACTCTTTTGATGCTGATTTTTATTATTATTTTTCTGCCTCAAAACGTGTTGGGGAGCAAAAACCGTAAGGTGCACAGGCTTGCAAGTTGGCAGGTACATGCGGTATTCCAACAGCTACTCAGGCTACAACAAGCACTGTTGCGTTCAGTCTCAGCAACTTTGAACCATAGGTCTGATTTTCAAAACTGTTGTTGCATATTAGTCCTTGGCATCTGCTGAATCAAATGAGACCACGCTCACGAATTTCCACCCTATAAGATTTTTTACTAATTTGCATAATGTGCAAAATCAACTTTTGCAAACTAGTCCCTGGTTTTTCAATAAATCTGTACAATTGTGGTCTCATTTGAATCGCAAGACACTCATTTTCAATAATTATCAAAAACACGTGCAAATTTGCGAACAGTATGGCTGTCATATGCTAATTAAGCTTGTCGGTTTTGCATACATTGAGTTAAACTGCAATTATTCATTAGCCCCTGGGTCAATGCTTACCAAACTTCGTAAACCCATGCAAGGCGTCACTCAACAGCAGTACCCCAATAGCAGTACCCCATATTTACCACTTAGTGGTGCTATGACAGGTCACAAAGCACTTCTAGAACGAAATTGCCTCTATCTCTCCAGCTGTGTGGCCAGTGAGCTCACAAATTTGCATTCCACACCAGAAGACATTGCTCCAGCACGTTCTCGAATTTAAGTGACATCATGCGACCGTATCATGAAATACATGGCTGATATCAGCCAAAGGGGCGCCAAAAATTTCTATATGGCAAAAATCATGGCTATCCTAGGCCGACGATTCTCAAACTTGGTACATTTGTTGACATACAAGCTTAGATGATGCAGTTCAATTTGGTCCACCCTGCCCATTGGGGGTGCTATAGCACACATTCAAACATGACGATGGTTTTTCAAACAGAAATCATGACATATGAGACATAGAAATAAAACAACTTTCAAACCTTGCAAATGTTTTACATAACTTTCTTTCTTTGTGCTGAATTTGCATTATTAGAAAATTGTTCTTTTATGAACTAGTCTTAGGTTTGTTGTCCTATCTTAACAATTCTTGTCTTACATGAATCCAAAGACCCAATTCAAATAATTATCAAAAACATTTAGACTTTTCTCAACAGCATGGCCAAGACCTACAAGTATATTCACATGAATGTGATGCAAATGACCCTAATGGGGCCAAATAGCTAACGCTGGATCTGATCTGCACCAACTTTGGTCCAGATATATAATGTGGCACTGCAAGGATGTGTGCAAAATTTCATTGACATTGGCCAATGTTGGGCGCTACAGTAGAGAATTGCATTTATTGGTATATTTCTTTCATGGCCTGTACTCTTCAAACCAGTCTAACTTATGATCCAGATAGAAGAGTGACACTTGCATAAAATGGTCAGTCTGCTCATTGTTAAACTTTCATACACCAAAAACTTGTGGCTTTTGGTGACATGACATCACTCTGATTTATGCATAAACTGAAATACACTTTAATTATGGAGATTCTGAAACGATGCATCCTATTGCAGAAAAATATTTTAAAGGCTTCCACTTTGCGTCTTTCAACACCTTGTAAATTTCGTATCATTTTGTCAAAAAAAGGTTAAATGGTAGGCCAAAATGCATGTATGATAGTTACACACAGAAAACAACTGAACAATACTTTTGGGATTTCAAGGCACATTTGTCTCAAAATGAACATGTTTTTATATTGTAATCATCAGAATTAGCATGCCAAGTTTCCTAAGGTTTGCTCTTTTTTGCCAAAAATAGACATTTAAAACCATATCTGTGGCTATTGCCTTTAATGGGTGTAAGTTGTGATATCACACCAATGACAGTGTCTTCTTAGAGCTAATTAAATGCTCCAATTGCTCTTGCGTTAATGACTTTGTCAGTTAAAGAGAGACTAATATAACATGTTCCCTTTTCTCACTGTAAAACTTTCAGATGCTACAAGTTATAATTTGTGGTACCATCACTTCAGTCAATTTCTGCAACTACCAAAATCATATGAAATATTGTCTCTCTGCAGCAATAACTCAGTGTTGCATACTTCATTTTAAATGTAATTTGGAGAAAAAGCACAAGAACATGTGCCAAGTGTCGTGAACATCAGCCACTGGGAGGTGCTACAACGGGATATTTAGATAGCTTCTATTTACTTCATGAACCGCCTGTGCAGCTCAAAGCGTTCTAACCTGTCAGCATTGCGGTTTGGAGGACTGGATGCAAACAGCTTGGACCCAGCGCATTGCTGCTCGTGGCTATATTTATTATTGTTTTTGTCAATGCCTGTCACTTCACACACACAAACTCACACATCCAAACATCAAGGATCAATAAGTGGAGGTTTTCTCTGGTGTGGAATATTTCTCTCATGTGCAATATTTTCTTCTTGTGTGCAATATTTTTGGGTACAACATGTGGAATTTTGCTGTTCTCTGGTGTAATGTGCAATTTAAGGGGTGAGATATTACTGTGAGCAATGTGCAGCTGTCTGGTTCACACTTTTTTTTTTACTTTTACTGTTGCTTACTGTTTTTGTAAATAACTTCTGCTATTCAACATTCAACATATATATATATATATATATATATATATACACACACACACACACACACACACACACAGCAACACCCCCCCCCCCGTTTTACACAGAAGTCGCAGATTCAGTCACAACAACGCAGTTTTTCACTTTAAGCAGGTGCTCTTGGAATGTAACCACCACGAAAAGCGGGGGGATTACTGTACATTCAGCTCCATAAATATTGGGACATTGACACAATTCTAATCTTTTTGGCTCTATACACCACCACAGTGGATTTGAAATGAAATGACTTTCAGCTTTAATTTGAGGGTATTTACATACAAATCAGGTGAACGGTGTAGAATTACAACAGTTTGTATATGTGCCTCCCACTTTTTAAGGGACCAAAGGTAATGGGGCAATTGGCTGCTCAGCTGTTCCATGGCCAAGTGTGTGTTATTCCCTCATTATCTTATTTACAAGGAGCAAATAAAAGGTCTAGAGTTCAAGTGTGCTATTTGCATTTGGAATCTGTTGCTGTCAACTCTCAATATGAGATCCAAAGAGCTGTCACTATCAGTGAAGCAAGCCATCATTAGGCTGAAAAATAAAAACAAACCCATCAGACAGATAGCAAAGACATTAGGTGTGGCCAAATCAACTGTCTGGAACATTCTTTAAAAGAAAGAATGTACCGGTGAGCTCAGCAATACCAAAAGACCCGGAAGACCACAGAAAACAACTGTGGTGGATGAACGAAGAATTCTTTCCCTGGTGAAGAAAACCCCCTTCACAACAGTTGGCCAGAGAGTGATGGGAAGAGAAGAGTATGGAGAAGGAAAGGAACTGCTCATGATCCAAAACATACCACTTCATCAGTGAAGCATTGTGGTTGAGGCAAGTGTCTTCTTTTTTGATGCTTTAATATGACATCTAGCTATACACTATCATTCAAACAACAAACTAACAAACTGATTAACTGAGAATGCAATAGACTTTAATCGATTTATTTTCAATCAAGTTTAATCGAATACACGTGACAGTCCTGGTTAAGAAATGAATGTAAACATCAAAGGAAATGAAAGGAAGCTCTGCATTTGTTATGCTGGTCTTCAAATGAGCTACAACGCTTCTCAGACTGGATGCACTCCTGCAGTAACACTGCAGGGAGCAAGGCTGCCTTTAAGCTTCTTTTAAGCATTAATCTGCAACACTCCTTCAGTCTCTCATTAGCACCGACACTTTCCCTGCTATATTACCCTGCACATTCTATGCATTTTGTCTTGACGGTGAGCTGGCACAGGCCCCAGGGCTCCACACACAGTCAGTGAGGGAGCGAGATGTCTTTCTTTCTTCCAGTCTGGCTTTCTAGAACTTCAAATCAGTCCTTACACTCAGAGCTACATCTATCACTTCTGGCTCCATAAGCTCTAGTTGCATCACATACGCGTCTTCCGATTCCCAGACCAGCTACGGCTTCAGGTTGTGTAGTTTTATTCATAGAGAAGCTATTCTTCTTTGCCTAGACAGAACAAATGTGTGAAATACAGGCAAAACTCTGTGCAATACTATCCCTACTTTGGTAAATAACTGTAGCATGCAGTCTTCACAGGCCATTAGATGTGGACTACATTTGTCTGGCCAGACCCCTGTGGTGCACTCCAGCAATAAACACGTTTTAATAATCCCAACAAAACATTCTTGACCTACCGGCTACATTTGTGCAAACCCCATCACCAATGTTGCGGCTAATTTGTTTCTTTTGCCCCGCTTTACATAACCAATTATCAGGAGCGTTACGATAACAGCAAAATGCATTGTGATAATTGGGACGAAGCACTGCTTACAAACGGGCGTGTCCCCATTCAAATCCATCATCATCTATGCTATTCCCGATACACCAAGGCCAGGCGTCGTCATGTGGTGCTTGGTCCCAGCAATTGCGGCTCGCAGCTACATTTAATCTTCAAACTGAAGGGAGCAATTAGAGTGGGAAAGTCATTATTACCATTTAATTTGTTTGAGTAAACTATCCTTTGAGGCATGATTTGAAACAAATAATGTCTAGGCAGCGTGAATATTTATTAGCTCAGGAACGTCTATTCACTCAAGTGAGGCCTTTCGACATCAGCACTGCTTAACAGCTGGGCATAATAAGAAATATCATTATAAGACAGCATTGAATCTCAAAAGATGCTCGCAACACATGGGAGATCAACGTAGAGTTTTCCAGGTATTAGCTGTGGGATACACAAACACTTCTGCTCATGTTACAGTGTAAAAATTAGTCCACAACATCTACGGGAAACTAAATATGGCATTATTCTGTACATTTATGTGCAAAAGTTCAATTTATTTGAGTGTAACTTACTGGGAAAAAACACTGTGCCATAACCTTTACAATTCGTGGTACATTAAGAACATCAATGAAACCATACGACTATATTTGCATTACATTAGTAATACCATTCTGTGGGCAATTTCATTTAAGACTTACACTGTATCTGCAGTGTCACAAGGTGAAATACCCAGACTGAGTTCATGCAGAGTAAAAAGGCTTCTGAAAACCTGAAGTAGACCTTTCTGCTACTGTGTGAAAGCACAACCTCTCTTTAAGCTTGTCTGCTTCATTGTGTACAAAGAAATGAGGTGTGATGCAAAAGAGCCCACAACCAGGGCCATAACTAGGAACAGATTTTTACTGAAGTCCATTTAGCAATGTGGCACCCTTTTCATTTCTAATCCTCTTTGTTCTGATGTCCTCCTCTTCACTGCTCCCTTTTGGCCCACTCTTAATGTTTGTTTTGCACCTTATTCCACCTTATTTGTTTAATTCATTAACTATATAACCACTCGCTCAGCTAAAAACACACCCTGATGTCAGATTAATTGATAGTTGTACAGTGGTTTTAATGCTATAGACCACTTGGGATACCATAGCAATTTCATAGCAACATTCAAGCAAACACCAGGTGGAACAATTCAGGGCTCATGGGTTGATGCACTCAAGATACATTTTGGAAGCTGGGGGGGGGTATGTATGATATGAATGTGCTAGACAGGGCCATTGAGTACCAGTGGTTGAACAATATAAACAACACATTTACATCACATACTTAATAGAATTAATTGAATCCTCGTTCTCCATAATATATACTGTCACATTTTTCCACAACAATATCATATTTTGGTGCATTGTTACATCCCTACTGGCAGTTAAAGTAAATACAGCAGATACTGATACTAGCTAACAACACGCTATAACCATCCTGGGGCACTATATTAACCTATTCCTAGAAACCAACCTGGATACCATACTAACACCGCCCTAGAAATCACCTGGGATATCATTTCAGAGATGGGTTTGAAGGACATGAGTGCATGATGCCTACAGTTTCTCTTTTCTGATTTTTTTTCAACGTTGAAAAGAGGTTGAAAACACTTTCCGGCTACAACAGCACTGAGGTGAAGCAAAGCATCAGTGAGTAATCCATGTCAAAAACAACCCAAAAGCTCTACTTATCCTGTTACTGCATGTTTTACTTCTCCCTGAAAACCATTTACTGCACATTTTTGTCTCTAACTTCATAAATTCAAAAAATACGTTTGTTAGTTGAAAAATACTGGGAAGCTTGAATCTACAGACGGAGTGACAGTGCTATGCTTATGATGTCATAATTAGACGGAGGCGCTTTCAAAGCGCATATCTGTACAGTAACCCCCGCTTATATGCGGTTCAACAGTCGTAGCTTCAGTTTGTCTCTGAATTTTTCTGAGAATAGAGCTTATAATTGCACATGCGCAGAAACTGCAGCTATCCTCCAGATTTTTTTGCTTGTGTGACATACGGGTCTCGTCTGCCACGCTCCCTCGTCCTCATGCTGGCTCTTTATGCCGCGGCGGTTAGCAAGGCAATCAGACACCTGAATGGAATGAGCCTCTGCTCAGTGCTGCGCCCAAATAATAAAAACAACCACGCACAGTCAGCGGTACTCAGAGGCAGAAGGTTTGAAAGTAGCCAATCCGAGAAAGTTATTTATTTCTCCTTGCTGCTGATTGGCTGCTGCCCTGTGATGCATCTGTGGCAGATGCAGTCCAGAATTTCCACCGTGGAACGTGGAGTGTTCTTGTGTTTGCGTTATTACTGTGAGTTAAATGAATTTATTACTGGATTTAACCTGCTTATAGTAAAGAAAATGACAGCGCATACCAAAGAAAACATGCCTACAGGAATTACAGTGCAGTCTTTATAGGGGTAAAATAGGTATTTTACATTCGAGCACTCAGAGTTCAGCGTACACTGTACAGTATGAATACGGGTTTACCTTTACTTTTTCGTTACGGATAATGAGTTTAAAATGAAATTAAATTGTTTGTGGAGCATATTTTGGGGCATATTTAGGGTTTACACTTTTAAAATACATTTTAGGCATTTTTTTTTACCATATGCGGGTGCTCTTGGAACGTAACCCCCGTGATAAGCAGGG
>JBBPCX010068543.1:0-12141 GCA_037974365.1 Hydrocynus forskahlii
TGATATTCTGTCTCTCTCCATAAAAATGAAACTACCTCATAAATTAGAGACTGTTCATTTTTTTGTAAGTCAGCAAATTTACAAATTCAGCAGGGGATCAAATAATTATTTCCCTCACTGTAGATATACATACATATAAAATTTACTGTGTGATACTGGATATACATCAGTGACTACATATGGCATATACACTGACTGCATATATGATACAATCATGATATACATGCTCATATACTCTATATAGGAAACACTGTATAGTAACATGCATTTACTATATATGATATATAATCTCAGCGGGTGGAAGATGCAGACACTGTTGCTCTCACTGGATGTTCGTGAAGAAAATTGGAGACTGAGCTCATTCTGAGGAGATCACCTGATTTTCATGTGCAGGTTCATGGAAACTGTTCACATGCTGAAAATAATGTTACTGAATTACTGTGACTAATAAATACATTCTGATGATTACACTGTCCTCTCAACACAATACACCGAATTATAAATGGAAAACAAATTAGTGTCTAATTGGTGCAATTAACACATGCAGTTGTGATTGTTTTTGACAGCCCTACTATAATAAATAAATATGCAAACTGAATTGCTTGTATACTGTGAATGCGACATACTTTAATCAGTTTTTATAATAAAAGAGCGTCTTATAGTCAGAACCTGCACACAGAAAAAGGACTGGGTATGAAGAACCTGTAGTATGAGTGTATCTGTGTGTGCGAGTGTGAAATCCCTACCTGTCCTCTGTAGCTGTGGCAGTGTTTGGAAAGGATGCTGTTGATCTGGGGATCTGGGATGGCACTAAATATCATCGTCTGTCTGTAATAAGACGCCCAGTTGTTCAGATTCCACATCCGCACCCGGGAGAAATCCACACCGTGAGAGTCCAGCGGCTGCAGGTTCATGTGCTTCATCACATGCTTAAAAACACACACACAAGCACAGAGCTCAGTTCACAATAACAAAAGTAATCCGAGTAGACACTAGTCCGTATCTAGGACTGTCAGAAAGAAGAAACGTTAACAAGTTGTCACATGGAATTAATTGCAATTAAGAATTTGCCTATTTTTGTTCATTGTGTGCAACAACAAAAGCACCCAACTCAAACAAAACCAACATTACTCACCAGCGCTATAGCACCAGTCAGACTTTTTATAGTTTTATATAATCATAGTTCAGTGGACGGTCTTAATAAATGCAAACAATCATTTCAGTGCAATCATGCTTTCTTTTCTTTATAAAAATTACCACAACCCAAATGATGTGGTCAGCTTAATTTACTGCAATCCAATAAGTAATCAGGCGACTACCGCAATTATTAATTTGACCATTTTTGTAGCCAAATCTCAAGATGACATACAGCAAAAGGCATTAGTTAATAATAGAGAAACAGCTTTATTTTAAGGTAATATAGCAAGTTATTGATTTTCCAAGAACAAAGTAAAACAAAACAATAATAACTATATTTGGAAGTTTTCTGATTTAAGTAAACCTTGGCAGAGCACCATCTGACAGTTTCCTTAAATGTACATCGTCCTTTTCCTAATTTCAAAATAGCTCATTAAAACGCTGCGAACTGTCCCGCTGGTTTGGGCTGCTGTAAGTGAATGACAAGACTTCTTCCCCCTCCATGTCCACAGAGTGAAAGAGGCAGTGCCACCTGGTGCATTGAGGTAGCCACTGTTCAAAGCTGAAGCTTTTGCTGTTAATGTTGGAATAAAGACCAAAACAGGGATTCACTGATTGATAGTGCACTACGGCCTCTGCAGATTATCAACAAACTACCAGCAAACTGTCAAATGAAACTGCTGAAGCTCAGTTTTTGGAGTTAAGATTAGGTTAAGGATAAATTAAGGTCATTTAATGTATATTTTGATGAATGTAAGTTGAGCATGCATCTGGTGCAATAATAAAATGATAATATAACCAACCCCTGCCCACTTTATAAAAATTTGGAAACAGGGTTTAATTTTGATAATCATCACCCAGCTCAAGCTCTCACCAGCACGTGCTCCCAGTTCTGCATGAGGAAAACGTCTGTCTGATCCAGAACCAGCAGCTCGATGGAGGACAAGAAATCAAAGTCTCTCTGAGTGTCTCCTTCCGCACCAAGCAGCGTCCGCAAACCCAGCGGAGAAGAGATGATGATGTCGGAGGAGTAGAACGGAGAGTAGAGCCGCATGCTGCGCTTCAGAATGGACACACCTAATGAAACGGGAATGACAGGAGAAAATGCCTTCACAGCGACAAAAAGCATAGTGGTGTTCACAGTGTAATACAATAACTTTGTCAAAATATTCACATTTTGTTTCTTTGCAGCCTGAAATGAAGACACACACAAATTCCAGCTGTGGGTACTCAAGGCAACTTATAACATCTAAATGATGATACATTTAATTGATATATGAAATGAAAAAATAAAAAATAATTTAATTCAAAACAGTGACAGATTAAGGGTAACCCCCTAGATCAGTGGAACCACCTTTTGCTGCAATTATTGCCTTGAGCCTGTTGGGGCACGTCTCTACCGATTTTGCGCATCTAGACTGCAATATTTGTCCGCTTTTCCCTATAGAACCATTCAAGCTCAGTCAGACTGAATGGTGACCATTGGTGGACTCCGATCTTCGAATTATTCCACAGAGTTTCTCTGGACTCGCAAAGACATTCACCTTTTTCTTCCTCAGCCACTGTGTGGTCAGTTTGCTGTCCGCTTTGGGTCACTGCTATGTCAGAAGGTGAACCTTCTTTACATTGACAACTTTCTGGCAGAGGGTTGCAGGTTTTCCCCAAGAATGTGATGGTATTTGCCCCAAAAAATTTTTGTTCTACCCCGACAACTGTCTTGGTCCCTGCTGTAGAGAAACACCATCAGAACAGGATTCTTTGGAGTTGTATTGTTGTTCAGCCACATATACTGTTTGGTGTTGAGGCAATAGTTGGTCTCTGACCATAACACCTGTTTTCTACATGGACTTGGCTCAATCGAGACTTAATGTGGCCTTCCTGAGGAGTGCCTTGTTTTCTTGCAGTCCTCCCAATTAAGCCACATTTGTGGAACATTTATATTTTCACCTGCTCACAATGACCATAAATTCCTGCAACAGCTTCAACGCTGCCATAGTACCTGTACACAACTTTATCCATGAGATCGTTTGACAGTGCCTTGCTACCCAAAGTAGATTGCTTGCTTTCAGTTGCACTAGCAAGCATGCTTCAAGAATAGCTGTTCATATACTGAACTAATCAAAACAACTACAACTGAACACACATGGAAGCTTGGTGTGCAATGGAGAAGGTGATCAGTTACATCTGATTTAGATTTTAGTAGGGGGAGTTTTTATTTATTTATTTATTTTCTAATCCATTGCTATCATATCTTTCATTGGGATGATATAAATAGTAAATACAGCAAGAAAATGTGGTTTTCCGTGTGTCTTCATTTCAAGCTGCAAAGCAACAAAATACATATATTTTGAAGGAGCTGATTCTTTATATACCCACTGTCTGCGACTGTGTAGTTATGAAATGACAAATAAATCAAACAAAAACAGCAAAAATTATTCCTTTAGGGGATAAATCAGGTGTATCTGAGCAGGTAAACTCAGCATTGCACTGTGTACCTATCCTGAAGTGGTCATCCACGTTGCCCGAGAACACAGCGTTGTAATCGTCCGGTCGGTGCAGGTTTGGTGGCCTCTCACTTGGATCCTCTCCGTACTCGTCCTTAAACCTCTTCTTGTTACTGACGTCCATCTTCTTGCCCTTGGGCTCGAGCAGAGTGATGAAGGTCTGCACCACCCGCAGAGCTCCGTCCCGAAACGGCACCAGGATCAGCACCTGCGGGAAGACCAGGAAACAAACAGGTTTTTGCAGTTTTCTTTTCCCAAAGTGTTCATACTGAAGCTATTTTAGCTCAAAAGTGGCTAAACCACCTGAAAGGTTTGACTGATGAAGAACACGGACATCACAACAAGAGGAGAAAGTGGGAAATAATCTATCATGTTATTTGGGCCAGGTGTGCAGTTTACATATAATATGTTGAAACTGTTCTTCTAAACCGATGATGGAAACATGTTCATTTAATGAAAATGTTACAAAGGCTTGTTGAGTCGAGCTCAGAAGAACTACACAAGTGTGTGTCTGAGTGTGTGTGTGTGTATCAGATGTACCATGCATTACCTTTGGTCTGGTCAGTCCCTGATCTCTGAACTCCTCCTCTTCTGACCCCTTCTTCTCCTTCAGTCGGGCATTATGGCTGAGAACCCTGGAGTTAGCCTTTAGCACGTGGTTGAGAGCGTGCAGGCAGTACGCCCTCCTAACCTCCGGACCATCCACCAGTGGAGAGCACTCCGAGTAATAAACATCCCTGTATGACCCTGTGGCACAAACACGCCAATCATCAAAACAAGGCACAGTCAAAACAGCCTATCAGAGTAATGTTGGAAGGATGGGTGGGCGGGGCTTATGTTATAGACACACCCACACTGAACAGGCTGGGCTTTTTTTCTTCAGAAGGGTTGATTTTGTCAATACTTCATGAGCCAGCCACAGCTTTTGTACATACCCATTAGTCTGAGCAGCTCTTTCTGCAGATCTGTGAGGTCACCCCCTTCAGGTTGGTTGAGTAAATGCAAGTTTGGTTCCAAGGCTTTATGGAAGGAAGGCAGAGGGACAGAAGAGGCCTGGCCAACGGAAGGAAACCGCTCCAGGGAGGACCCACACTGCAGCACGCCCAGCCTGGACCACTGGAAGAAGATAGCTTAGGTTAGAATTAATGGAACCAAAAATAACATTTACCCATACTCTTCCTGCAGCCGGAACAAAATTGGTAGGTCAATGACATTTTAGTGTCTGTTTATATTGCATTGGGACAACATTTAATTTCAAACATCAGCCTTCCAAAAGTCTGTTTTTATACAATACACTTCATTCGATGTTTAGAAGTGTAACAGTGTATAAGCGTATGATACACAGTATCAGAAACCACTGTGCTTATTTTTGACCAAAATAAAATAATTAATATTTAATTCTGAACATACAGAAGCACTAAATTCAGATGGCAAGCCTGGCACGAATCCAGTCTCTGATTTAACTGATTTGTAAGTTGTGTAGCACAGAAGAGCTTGGTTTTGGTGGAGTAACAGCGTGTCGCTCTAGTCTTCTCGTGCTTGAATTTGTCTAAAATTCTTGGCCTTTAAAGCAACAGATTTTCTTTTAGCAAATAGAAATGATAGAACAAAGTGGTTTTACTGGAATATGTTGTTGTAGGCCTGAACAGCAGGTGAAATAGATGTAATTCTTGTGCAGTGAAGCTATTTTAATGTTTTAGCATGAGAAAACTGGTGAGATCGCCCCCTTCTGGCTGTTTGCAGACTTAGGTCTCCTTAAGCATTTTTCAAGCTGTAATAAAACAGGTCACCTCTTTAAAACTGTAGTGATGATACTCTCTCCATGTTGCATGCACTTGATACCATCACATACGACAAAAAGACAGGCTTTGAAGGGTCTTTTCAAAATCCTCGGCCCCCCCATGTAGGGAGGAGGAGGAGGAGGGGAGGGGAACCCCCCCACCCCCCAAAAAAACAAAAACCTCTGCCCACCTTGACTTGTGTCCGGATTTTTGCACCCTCTGAGATTTTCTTCACCTCTTCATCACTCAGCTCTGTTTCCAGATGCTTCATCAGTGTGTCTGTGTGAGCGTGTGTGAGAGAGAGACATAATAGAAATAAGAGAAATAAGAAAACAGTCCAGTCACTAGCTAGAGATAGAATGTCATTTAAATAAATCTCTAAATAAACCTCCTTAACTTCAGTTTTCAATCTCACCAATTCTATTGTAGATCAACTCACAATTAATTAATATATTACAAGTTTATTACAACTTCACAGGTTTCAATTAATGAGCAGGGAGCTGTAAAATATGACAGATCTGAGCACGGCCGTTCTGCAGCTGGTCCACATACAAAACATGAAACGTACCGTCCTCCAGCGACTGCTCGGCCTCCTCCTGCTCTCCTTTTGCAGGCAGGTTTGACTCCAGACAGAAGTCAGCTTCATGAGCTTCATCGAAGAACTCCTCCACCTGCTCCTCCTCTCCATGACCTTTTTGTCCTTCCTGCTTCTCTCCATCCACACTTTTTTGCTCCTCAGAGATTGCAAGGACTTCATTTGCCCCATCTTTTTCTTCTTCCTCTTCCTCTTCTTCCACATCCTCATCATCATCCTCATCTCTACTTTGTTCTGAATCCTCAACCTCTACTTTAAAAAGTGGAAAAAATGAAAAAATTATCTTTTTAGTGACAGTTTGGCACATATTCACGTTTTTTCCAATTCAACCAACCCAGCCCTGTCTGATGCATGAATTCTGCTTTATTTTAGGGCTGAAGCTACAAGGCTCCTTGGCATCCCACCAATCAACACGCGTCAGAAACCTCACAAGCACGTCTTTTACAGATCACTGAACACAACAACACACTTTGAAGCAAGTGTGGGATGCAGCTTCCATTACTTGTTTGCCACATTAGCCTTGTAGCTTCAGCTCAAAAAGTGAAGAAAATCAAACATGGTCAGATTATTTATTGGTTAATGGGAACAAACAGTGTAAACTTGTTTTTCCACTGAAGCGTCACTTTAATATTCCAGTCTAACCTTCATCAGCGTCGGCCAAGTCATCATCTACATCTTCATCCTCATCTTCTTCATCTTCACTCTCCTCGGCCTCGCTGTGATCATCAACGATACGGCTCATTGTTGACAGCAGCTGTTCATACGCAGTGGGTTTCTCCTCCTCCTCTTCCTCCACAGCTTCCTCACTCTCTGGCCTGGAGCGCTCAGGGCTCCTGGGCTGAGGAGACAAACAGCCTCACGTTTCTAATCCAACTGGTCTTACAAAGTCAACCTGAGAGTAGCCACATGCAATAGGAATTCTTCTACATCACATCGTTCTTCTTTTCCTCTAATCTTCCATCAAAATGTAGTGACTATATATATATATATATATATATATATTTATATGTAAAATTTGTACATATGTTATGAACAAATGAACAATAAAATATGGTATACAATCTAGTTCTTATATACAGAAAATACAAGAAAATACAGGATATAAACCAGAAAGTGTACAGTAAGTATAATTGCCGTAGTGCATGTGTGAAGCAGTGTGACAGATCAGTGGTTTAGGAGGGTGATACATTAAGCAGGGACAAAAGTCCAATGGTTCTGGCTGGTTTCAGCAGCCTCTTAATAAATACATGTGTTTTGGTCAGAAGACTAAATCACCTGCCAAAATGAACAATGCTGTACAGAAGCAGAGCACCTACCATTTTAATTGACAATTGTTCACTAAGCATAGATGGAAATTTCAAGTACAGAATTCTGTGGCTCAATGTTTTTCCCCTTTTTTAAACTAAATGAAAATAGTTTCTTACAGTCTATAACATAAATAACCACATGGTAATTAAATATGCTGAAATACAAAACCCATGTATTTTCTCAATCTGAGTGAATCGCAGAGAGCCTATTTCAGATAATCTCTGGACTTTCTATCATTTTTAACTTGTATGTATCACCACTAAAACTAAGTCTTTTTTGAAGGACTGGAATGCCTTTACAATTTATTAGCACATCAGTGTGATATCATTGTAAACACTTCATTAACTTGTTTAAAGTTTATTTTGCACCTAACACTGGATCCATAAGAAAGATCAACGCTTGATTATTCCTTTACAGCTCTTGCTGTGCCAGGTGGTCCAAGTTAGACAGGGGGCTGCAAGGGTGTGCTGCTACTCACCAGACGGACTATCTGGGTTTTCTCCGGTCTGACAGCAACACTGGAACACCAAGCAGAGATAAAACGGGTTATTTGAGTCTGATCGAGTAGGCGCTGGAGGTGTTCAGGTTAAAATAGGAGCTTTAAGTTTCTGCTGCACCATTTAAAGCGGAAAACTCCAATAAAACAACTTCAGTCTTGTGGTTCAGCTCTTACTCGTCATGAAAGGGATGCTGCTCTCCAAACTCCTTCAGGTGTTTCTTCTGTTTCTTGGTTAAACTGGTTAAATCCTGCCGTTTTTGTCTCTTTTTCCCCATTTTACACACACGTGCTGCCCCACCGGCTCTTTCTTCTGTTTTGTTTTTGAGGCGGCCAGGACGCTCGTGACCTCTCGCTCGCCCTCTGTCGGCCAGAAGGTTGTATTACCAGAGCAGTTAAATTCCACCGAATTTTCAAGATTCCCAAAAAATAAGGGGTTGAGGTGTAAACAGTCTTTCAGAGTGGGTTTGGCGTGAAATGGCTCATTGCAGAGAAAATTACGACTCTGATGTCTTTTCAGTTGTGGTGAACAGAACCAGGGGCCACAAAAAAAAAAACCTCACAGTGCCCTGCATGCATCCCTCAATTGTAAATGGATTTAGTTTTAGGCCAAATCCTTAAAAATTGTGAACTGTTGAAACCTTGAGCAATTAGTCAGGCTCCTCAATTTTTACTAATCAGTTGGGGTGTGACGAGACGCTCAGCTCAGCTCATGAGACAATACATGACTTTGGGGTCACAAGAATGAGATGTGACGAGATATTAATACGATTTTTCGGGATAACTTTAAAGATGAAATAGATGATTGGAAAAAGCCTTTCATTTGACTGAAAGTCAAAAACACAAAACACCACAGGTGCATTTTGTAATGATGTAACTGCTTTACTTTTAATTATTCATTATTCAGCTTGAATGATCATCTGCAGTAGCAACTGGACAGAACAATCTTGTGGTCACTGGACAACAAGATGGACGAGCTTACAGCATGGGTAAGACACAACACTGAATTTCGGCAGTTTGATGTGCTTTACTGAAACATGGCTGCATGAGCACATTCTTGACTCTAACGTGTGTTCAGGCAGACAGAACTCGGCGTGAGAGTGGAAAGAGCAAGGGGGGTAGACTCGCTCGCTTTGTTAATGAGAGAAGGTCAACCCGAGTTGCACTGTGATTAAGGAACGTGTCTGCAGCCCGGACAATGAACTGTTAGCAGTGGGGCTACGTCCATACTATCTGCTCAGGGAATTCTCACACGTCATCACCGTTGTTGTTTACATTCCTCCATCAGCCAACGCGGACAATGCACCAAGACGCTTTCGTCCTAAAATCCAGTGATTTCAATAATGTCTCACTGTGCACCTTCACACAATTTGTAGACTGCCCCACCAGAGAAAACAAGACACTGGACTTGCTGGCTATGCAGCTGTGGCTACGCAGCTGTATGCATCTTTGACATTAGCATACTCTAATGTCAAAGACGCATACAGCTGCATAGCCACCCCACCTACCTACCACTGGTCAAGAGGCAGCCAGCCACAGTCAGGACAGTGAGGGAGTGGTCAAAGGAGGCCAGTGCAGCCCTGCAAGAGTGCATGGAGACTACGGACTGGGATGAGCAACATGGTGAGAACATTGACAACCTCACAGACTGTGTCACTGAGTACATCAACGTCTGTGTGGATAACACTGTACCAGTGAAATCCATACCCTGCTTCCCCAGTAACAAGCCATGGGTCACCAAAGACATCAAAGCCCTAATGAGTGAGAAGAAGACAGCATTCAGGTCAGGTGACAAGGAGGCAGCCAAGGAAGTACAGAGGCGCTAGCCTGTGAGGTTAAAGGAGGGAAAGGACAGCGACAGGAAAAAGCTGGAACAAGAGCTGCAACAGAATAACAGCAGATAGTATGTAGGGGCATTAAGAACATCACCGGCTTCAAGACCAGCAGCCTTGGGACTGATGGTGATGTGGAGAAGGCCAATCAGTTTAATCTGTTCTTTTATAGTGCCAAGTGCATCCCTGAGGATTACATTCTACAATTTCTCCAGTGCCTTCAACACCATTCAGCCAGCCTGGCTGGGGAGCAAACTGTCTGCTATGCAGATTCATGCCCACCTAGTTGCATGGATTTTGGACTACCTGACTGATAGGCCACAGTACATGTGACTACAGGGATGTAAGTCTGACACGGTGTTGTGTAGCGCTGGAACACCTCAGGGAACTGTTCTGTCACCGTTCCTCTTCACCCTGTACACATCTGACTTCCAGTACAACACAGAGGGCTGCCAGCTGCAGAAACTCTCAGATGACTCAGCAATAGTCAGATGTATCAAGGGTGGGGACGACTCGGAATACAGGATGGCTGTGGACAGTTTTGTGGACTGGTGAGCTGAATCAACTGCAGCTCAACATCCAAAAGACCAAAGAACTGGTGGTGGACTTACAAAGGTCACGATCTCCTGTCACTCCCCTGTCCATTAGAAGGTTGGATGTGGAAATTGTTCAGGACTACAAATACCTGGTGTACACATTGACAACAAGCTGCACTGGTCTAAGAACTCTCTGGCCACTTACAAGAGGGGTCAAAATAGGCTGTACTTCCTACGTAGACTCCGAACTTTTAGAGTCTGCAACACCATGTTGTGGATGTTCTACGAGTCTGTTGTGGCCAGCGCCATTTTCTATGCTGTAGTGTGCTGGGGTGGCGGCAGCATGAAAGTGGCAGACAGGAAGAGACTTAACAAACTGATCAGGAAAGCTGGCTCTGTGGTGGGTGAGGAACTGGATAGCATGGAAACTGTGGCTGAAAGGAGAACATTGTCCAAACTTCAGTCCTTCATAGACAGTGTAGAGCACCCACTTCACAGGGTGGTGAACGACCTGGGAAGTACCTTTAGCCACAGACTGACCAGCTTAAAGTGCTCCACTGAACGTCACAGGAAATCCTTCCTTCCCGCCGCCATCGGACTCCACAACTCCTCCCTCAGTCACACACACCCATCAGACTCTACAACTCCTCCCTCAGTCACACACCCACACAATAATCTGTGCAATAGCCTGCTGCTCCTTTCTGTATATTTATTACAGGTTTAAAACTATCATTGTGTGAAAGACTTTGCGCATTATTTTTGCTATGATGTGCAACAGTCTACTATGTGCAATATTGTGCAATGTTCTTACCAGGTGCTAAAACATTATTATGTGCAGTATCACGTGTTGTCCTCTAAATGGTGCTAAATCACTTCATTACTTGCAATATCTTATGCGGAATAGTCTTCATGTTCAATATTACTACTTGGTCAATATTTTCATTACTTAATATTATTTAATAATACTTAATTACTACTGACTTTCTAATAGTGCAAAAACTTATTCCAAATTAAAATTTGTGTCAATAGTTTTTCCACTCAGCTGCGTTACTTACTTATAGATAGATATTATACCAAGCATTTCTGTATGTAGCGTAGTCTATTCATATTGTGGTTTTCTTTCTACAGAGTTTTATTTAGATTTTTATTTGGATTTTGTTTAGACTGTTTAGGTCTGTGTCCCAGTAACATCCAGACGAATGGATGGATCCAGACGTTGTCCAGCAGAACGTTTACCAAAGAATTACACTGCCTTCACCGGCATGCCGTCTTCCTACAGTGCATCCAGGAGAAATCTCTTACTCGAATAAATGACACCCACACCGTCGGCCATCTGCATGTTAAAGAAAATGTAAAAGAAAATGTATTTCATCAGACGTGGCCACTTTTTTCCATTGCTCAGTGGTCCAGTTCTAATGTTCTCAGGTCCATTGTAGGTGCTCAGGTGTCAGCATGGGCACTTTGACTGGTCTGGGTAGATTCATATGCAGCTGTGGTGCCCCCACAAGACCTGCTGTTTTGGAGATCCAGATCCTATAATATATATTATATATCCTAAAAAAATAACCTATAATAAATATATATTTTACAGGGGAAATAATTCCCTTGTAAAATGTGCAATTTTAGGGGTGAGATATTACTGTGAGCAATGCGGAGTTGTTACTGTTTTTTTACTTCCACTGTTGCTTCAGCTATTCACTGTGTACAGACATACATATTTGTAACTTTATATATATATTATTTGTATTGTGTGCTCTTTTATACTATACTGTTGTAGAGCTTTATTATATTGTTTTTTGCTGCTCTTACTTTTGTACTGTCCACATTCTGCCGTGACAATGGAAATTTCCCACTTGTGGGACTAATAAAGGCTTATCTTATATTAATTCACATAATATATTCACACACACACACACACACACACACAAACACACACTCACATTATATATATA